>PUHP01000154.1:0-46321 GCA_006783085.1 Colletotrichum shisoi | reverse complement strand
TAGTAGTACTATAATCCTCTAGTATAACCTTACTAGTTAAGATTAAAAAGAAGGGTATTAATACATTAGTAGTAGAGATATAGTTAACTACTATAAGGCTTTCCTTATTACCTAGGTTAGATATTGTAGGCTTAAAGGATTTCTTCCTCCTGGTGCTAATAACTTTAATGCCACCTATAATCTATCTAACTTAAAAGGGGGACTTATTAAAGTTCTAGAGGTTATCTAGAAATATATGTAACCTATGAAGCATAGCCTGGTATTTAGAGAACTAGTCCTCTAGATAAGATAGATCTACTTTAGCCTTAAGTCTCTTTACCTTAGTAAACTTAGTAGACCCTATCTAGAGTTCAGGATGCCTCTAGAAGAAGCTAGGAAGCTACTTCTCACAGATAGGGCTATCTAGGTACTCCCTAAAGGATCGTATAGTGTTAGCTGCTTAGATAATACCCTTGTTAGTCAGGCCTACTTAACTAGGCATAGACTTAAGGATCTAGCTAAAGGTAATAATACTCCTCTCTTCATCATCAGTCAGACTAGGAGGACGTCCAGTCCCTTTGCCAGAAGGCAGAGTCTTACCTACCTTTAGCAGGCTAACGTACTTCTTCAATAAGGATATAGATATCCCAGCCTGCTTAGCAATAGTAGCATAGCTAGGTAGATTAGTAGTTTAGCGCGTCTACCTGCCTTAACGTGCTTGGAGATATCTTTTAGCAGCGACTTTTGCTACACTTGACAAATCTGCGTCAAAATTAGGTATATTGTAAATAATAGGGTAAAAAAGAGATATACTAAATATAAGGTTATTTAGAGTAGTGGTTGTTAGTTGGTGTTGAAATGTAAGGTTATACGCAGTTGTATGAGGCATTTAATGGTTACAGATAAACTCGTGGTTACAGGTTAATTCGCCAAGTCTATGAGGAACGAATAAACGAGGCTGGAATTAAAGTGGGCCGAGGGGTATGCTCCAAAAGTGGACTTGGACAACAGCACTGGAGTTATCAGTGCAACGACATAGTTTGCAAACTTAGTTTTTCTGTTAGTCTGGTCCAGGAAGTCAAGGGGTGCCTGGGAAGAGGGTGAAGAGGAACTGACCCAGTTGGCGCTTTGAGCCAGGCTAGATGCACTGCTTCTCGTCTTCCTCGGCAGGCTCTCGACCATGAAGGTCCGGAAACCGATGGCCCACGTAGCACTGTATACGATGGCGAAAAGGTAAATTGAAACGATGACCACCCACTTCCCTGCCCCCGATTCGGCCTGGACTTGCCCGGCGGCGAATAGCGATCCCATCAGAATCATCAGAGCCGTGATGAGTACCCCGCCCAATAAACTCGACGTCCGTCGCCCCCATTTATCGGCCAAGAAGGTGGCGGGGACGGTCACGGCTAGAATGACCAACGCCGAGACCCCGGACGCGAGGAAAGTGGCCTGCTCTCCCTTGAGTCCCGCTTGTGTGAACAGAATCGGAGCATAGTACAATATTCCGTCGATGCCACTGAACTGCTGCATTGCCATGAGAAAGCAGCCGAAAGCTGTTCTGTTGCGAAAGGGTTTCGAGAAGGCTTCCCCAAACTCCGCAAATGTCTGCCGTATGGTGTCCCAGAGTGTCGCATCAACATTCTGTTCGTACGTTCCCGACATCGACTGCTCGAGGAGCACGGCCCGCTCGCTATCGTCTAGCCCCAGCGTATCCAGAACGATGCGAGCTTCATCGAACCTCCCCTTGCTCAACAGCCACCTGGGAGAGGGTGGGACTGTCCAATATGTGCTGGAGAGAGCAAAACCTAAGAATGAGGCAATTGCCAGCGGGAGCCGCCACGCGAGGGATGATGAACCTATCCGAGCGGTGCCGTAGCACATGAAATATCCAGCGACGATGCCGGTGACGATAGAAAACTGTGGCAGGGCTGTCATGATCCCGCGGACACGGGCGGGGGACATTTCTGACACCTGAACGTAGACGTTGCTGAGAAACATGCCCTCGCCGACGCCCTAGCCCTCGTAAGCTGTCCGCTCAAAGCCTAACATACCTAACTCTTACCTTGACGAGGCGTCCTAAGACAAAAACTCCTAGCTTGGGTGAGGCGCACTCGACGGCGGCGCCGCAGCCGTAGACGAAGGCGCCCAGGGCGAAGAGGAGGACGTGCCCGAACCGGTCGGCCATGGCACCCGAGACGAGAGCCGACAGGGCTCCGGGGATGAGGACGGACGACACAATGACCCCGTGCATGGTGGGAGAGAATTCTCCAAACGTCTGGTGGAAGGATGGCATGGTCGTCACCGGACCGATGCTGCCGGTATCGAGGCTTCGTGCATAACATATTGTCAGCTATGGCCAAGGCAGAATGAGGGCATTGCGGAAGCGAGGTGGGTTGAGAACACACCCAAATAGCATGGCCACACACGAAGCGATAATACTAGCTCTCACATAGAGCGGAATCGAGAAGGGCTTTTTCATCTTGAAGAGATGGAGCGATGCTGTAGTCGAGGATGACTTCGTCAAAAGCGGCTGGGGTTACTCTTGAAACCTCGATGGTTGTCGCTGGATTCTGAAAACACTGAAGATGACGGTGGCGATTTGATGGAAGCTGGAAGCCCCCCCCCGTGGGAGCGAAAATTAGGCGCTGGGCCCTCATCAACATTCCGTTTCCGGGGGATGTGGGGCCCCGTTATCTTCTTTCACGATTGGTAGGACTCCGGTGGCCCGTGGGTGAACATTAAGCCAGAGTTGAGCCCCATTGGAAGTCAATAGTAGATGACGAATAGTAGAACTAAACTATTGAGATCTGGTGGTAGAAAGTAGCCCCGGATTTATTGATGATTGGATGAAGCGTCTGACAAACAAACCAGCGCATCATGCATGCATGTCAAGCATGGCCACGTCGCGCATGTCGAAAATTACTATCAGCTTGCACCTTTTGTCGGGGCGGCCCGGTGAAGTAAACGCGGACATTGTTGGCGAGGTGATCTGGATAATTATCTGGAAGAACATACAGTAGAAAAAGTGTCACTGCTGACTTGAAAAGCTCCATTCATAGATGCTGTAACCAAAGGCCCTAGGGAAAGTATTGCTTCTTGTAGATCGTTGAATATCGCGTTGAATACTCTGAGGAAGCTGGAAGATGTGAAAGTCGGCTGAGATGAACAGCGCATGAACTCTTAGTAGGATCTTATGAGAGGCTCAGAGCAAATAAAACTATTTGCAAATCAATATACTTCTCTCAAGGCTTTTGTAGCTGTTGACCTTTGAAATGTTTCGGCCGGTATGAGTTTACCGTTTTAGGAATTATCCAAGGTAATCAGCCCAATCAGACTAAGCAAAACCCCGGGAAAAGCGGACCCATCGGGCTGTTTACCGACATCGCCGGGCCCGCAAAACTCGCGAAGCCCCGACGATCACATTTCTGCCGGACATGACTAACCAGACATAATGATGTGAATTATGCATGACAAGGAATTGTACTTGGTGCCGCCAGTCTCTGAGCTGTTTGCAAAGTATCAGGCTTATATTTTTTTGTAGATATATGTATAGTCTTGGGTTTAGGGGCGAAAACAAAAAATTCGCTTTGAAATTCGCATCAGTCATATACGGCCAGCGGGTTTCTCGCCGCTTGCCAACCTAGAAGATTTGCCTCACGCTGAGGTGCCGTCCAGCAGCCGATCCTCCCAGTCCAATGACTTTAACCAGTCTCTTCAACAGAGCGTTAATGTACTACCCCATTACTTTACGCGAAATTCGACGGAAATTTTTGCTGGTTGGTGGTGGTAAAGCCTCGACGTAGTGCACGATCAGCTTTAGTCCGGATCGACACATCCGAAGATGCGTTCAGTCGCATCAAGTTACTGTTCGGATCTCGTACAATGGATTTTTACGTCTGTCAGATGAGACCAATACCGCGTAAATCTCTGGACCGTCATACTTCTCTCTCAAGTCCTTGGTTTCAAGTGCTGAGGGACTTCGGTTCGTCTGCTGTAGTGTCTGGGAGTAACATCGCCATCTCAAGAAGTTTAGATTTTCACTTTGAAATTGTCCATGTCAGGAGGACGCTGGTTGTTGAACTTCTCAGTTTACTCTTTTATAGACTCCGCTGCTCTACAATATGATGAAACCCTGTTCTCCTGGCATGCCTTTTCATGAAATAGTGCAAACGATCTTCCCCGAAGTAGAATTGACTTCCAACAAGCCGTGAGCCTTTTGTATCTGCTCCCATGGCAAAACCGTATCAATAACCACCTTGAGATCGCCCGTCTCAAAGTGAGGAATGTACTCTTCCAGCCTATCCCGGAGTTTGCCCTGGTATTCGATCTCTCTACTTCGCAGCGTACTCCCTTGGATTCGAATTCTCTTGTAAAGCAGTTGCTCAATGTCTGCGCCATCGACCTTGCTTCCTCCCAACAGGCCTAACTGCACAATATGAGCGTCCCGAGCTGCGACATCAAGGTTCTTCTGAAAGTAGCCGCCACCGCCGATGAAATCGATGATGATGTCTACTCCTTTACCGTTCGTTGCCTCCTTGACGCCTGTCACCCAGTCCTGCGTTTTATAATTGAAAGCCAATGTTGCCCCTATCTCTCGAACAACGAATTCGCATTTCGCAGGCGATCCGGCCGTGGCGTATACGGCAGCTGCGCCAGCGTCCTTGGCAAGCTGGATGCCAGCAATAGAGACACCCGACATACCAGCATGCCAGAGCACTGTCTTGCCTGCTGTAAACTCCCCAATTAGGAACAAAGCCTGCGTAGCAGTAATCCACGTCTGAACCTGGGTTAGTTAAGGTATCCCAAAGAGCTAGGAGATAAGGCCTACTTCTGGGATGCCGGCAGCTTGCTCCCAGGTCAAACTCGCAGGTTTATGCAGCAACATTTGATGGCTCACGGCGATGAATTCAGCATATGCACCTCCGTAGGCTAGGCCAAAGACTTCGTCATCCTGTTTGAAGTCCCCGTGGTTTCCAGTACCGAATGACTGGATGGTGCCACTGAATTCCACACCGAGAGTATTGGGCGCTTGTGGTGGCAAAGGGTAGTCGCCAAGTCGCTGGATTGTATCCATTCGATTGATGCCGAATGCTTTGACTTTGACAAGCACTTCTCCCTCGCCGGGAATGGGCTTCAGCACATCTGGATTGATGAATAGGTTCTCTTTGGGGCCCTTCTCCTCTTTGATATCTGAGATGGCTTCAGTACTGTCAATGTTGAGCGAGATTGGAATACTAACCGACTGTTCTCATGGTTTCGCTCATTGCGCTTGTGTTAACAGGTCGGACTTTGAAGTAACCCGCTTTCAGGGAGAGGGGAGAGGGGTAGAAGGGAAAATAGAAGTTTTGAGTGATTAGCTGTAGGGCCTGTACTCCTCAAGTTTGAAGAATCAAGAAACCAAGAGCTTTATCCATTGATAAAGGTGACTTGATGAGACTGTCCGACTCCGTCATTATCCGATTTCCTCTCTTACTGATCAATCCGGTTACAAGTCGCGCGGTGGAGCTCGATACATACAAATACTTGGTCTTACTGACGTGAGTAATTACTCAGAAGCGGCCATCTGCTTTCGGGGTTGCCGAGCCTGCCTGCTTGTCTTGGTGCGCCCAAATCTCGTTTTAGAGCAGTTCTTTCTGATAAAAAGGGTGATGAACCGATAAGCTTGCGATCGTGGATTACTCAGAACCAGGTCTCACACTGGATAAACCGGCATTCCTTATACGAGTAGCGGTCAGCACCCGGACTATCGCGTACTAATCTTTCGGCCCGTCTGACATCATAGAATGAAATTCAGACCACAGATATGTTAAGCGCGTGCTTACATGAGCCCTTGGAACTCAACTGACGGGCTATGTTCTCACGAGGCTCAATACCTGTGAAGTCGAGTATATGAACTCGCTCATGTCTTTTTTTGTGTCAGACTCTTGAAGCCACACTAGCACCAAACCAATTGTCTATCGAATCCGCCCTTTCTTGTAGAAGCCAATCAGGCATATTTCCGTCGCTCAAACCCGCCAAGATGCCCTGTTATATTCTTCTTACTGGTGCCAATGGCTTCGTCGCCCAGCATATTCTTTCTCAGCTTCTTCAGGCGGGTCATTCTGTCAGGGCTGTTGTTCGAACAAAGTCCAAGGCCGATCAGCTTCCAACTACTTTCAGGGCCTTCACCTCGGCTCAATTCGAAACTCATGTTGTTCCAGACATCACTGCACCTTCGGCGTTCGATGAAGCTCTCACCTCAAGTCGCCTCTTCGATGGAGTTATACATACTGCATCACCTTTCAACTACCGCGCCGTCTCCTCGAACCTCGAGTTCCTCGAACCCGCTGTCAAGGGCACTACCGAGATACTGTCCAGCATCACACGTGTCGCTCCCTCTGTCAAGCGAGTAGTCCTTACAAGCTCCATGGCCGCCGTCATCAACTGGGGCGCGCCGAAGGAAACAGACCCTCCCAAGGTTTATACCGACGCTGACTGGAACCCTATCAGCTGGGATGGTGCTGCGTGCACTTGCCACCGATTCGATGAATCTCGCCTATTGCGCAAGCAAGACGTTCGCCGAGAAGACAGCTTGGGATTTCATCTCTGACAAGAAGCCTGGGTTTGATCTCGTCACTATCAACCCACCCATGGTGTATGGGCCATATGTTGACCCGGCTGTCTATAAGACGCCCGAGGACCTCAACCAGAGCAACTTTAACCTGTGGCGCAACTTCCTCGAGCCAAGCTTGAAGTCGACATCTCCACTCCCACCCAATGGATTGCACCTGTATGTTGACGTGCACGATATGGCGCGCGCTCATGTTCTTGCGTTGTTGAAGCCCGAGGCTGGCGGCAAGAGATTTGTTATTGGCGGCGGTGGGGTCTCGAACCAGAAAATCGCAACCATCTTCAGACGCACGCTTCCAAAGCTGGCGGATCAAATTCCCAGGGGCGAGCCCGACAAGGCGGAGTTGCCAAAGGGGTTTTTTACTCTGGATGCGTCACCGGCACGGGAAGTGCTGGGGTTGGAATTCATCAGTCCGGAGGACACTTTCAGGCAGATCGCGATTCAACTGGCTCAAGTCGCTGAATCTGGAAATAAGAGCACGTAGTGTTGGCGTAAGTAACTTGAAAGAGGGGCTCCAGGACCAGTTCCGGGAAGTGAAGCTCTTAGAAGCATTGGGGTTTTTGTCACGAGTTAGAGCACACAGTAAGGCATAGGAGAATATGGGAGAAAGATGCTTGATTCTAGAAATAAGGAAGGGAACGAAATGCTGCTGGATATATACATATAGGCACGTGAAGGAGCACGTGATAGGACTGATTCAGGGAGCTTCTGATGTACGAGGATATTCCTGTGACAGTTTTGTTATATTCGGTTTATTGGCAGCTGTCACATCGACCAGTGGCATGTCCTGGAAGTTAAAAAGCAAACCACGTTAATTTAATTACCATTATGCGATACTTCATTCCATCGTTGACTCTTATAAGGCGAATACCATACGGCAACTGAAGGGTTCTGTGCCATATGTCCATTGGCCATGTGTCCTTGGGAGACCCTGTTGGCCCCAACCTGTCCATCAGGGGCCCTCTTTCCTACCAGGAAGAGGGCAAGAGTGTAGAGATGAATGCAATCACGCCAACCATACCTGTCTCCTTTTCAACTATTCACTCTGTATCGCAGCCCCTGACAACCTGAATCAAAGCCCAAGATGTATCGCTGCGTACGCTAACACTCGAAAACCGAAAATCCACGCCTGACTCTAAACCTTCAAAAAAGGCGTCTTTACCTTGTCAAAGAAAGGAGCATAGAAGGCGCATCGTCCATCAACAGTAGCCGAGTCGATGAGAGTCATGGTTTCGCTGCCTACACACCCAATGCAAGCAATATTGTTCCCATCGACGTCCACCTTCTCCCAGCCGGGTCCATTTCTGAGAGGATCCTTTACGAAAGCAGCCCAGATAGTCTGCAAGTAACGACTTAGGCTGATCTGTCGGTCAGTAGCTCCCTCTCGAGGATATGTGCCCCAAATCATTCGCGTATCAGAACCATGCGATGCGCCGAGTTGCTCAGAAGTGTACCCCCCTGCAGCCAGGTTTGGAAAAGAGGCGTTGTAGTAGTACCTCCATGTTGGAATGCCACTCTGGGCCGCAGTCTGGGAAATCAGAAGATTTGGCTTCAGCGTGTCAGTGATGAGCGGAGCAATTGAATGGGGAGAAGGCTTACACATTGGTAAACAATTTCGGTGTAGACCTGTGCGGCGGCGTGGAACAGAGAGATTCCACTCGTTTGTTGTACGAGTTGAATAACTTGCAACATACCCCCAACGCTTTCCGAGTCACCCCCAGTAAGGCCGCTGAGGAACTGCAAAAGAATCGGCTCCGTAAAACTGGGGATGTCCAGGTTATACACGGGTGCTAAGTAAGTTCCCTCTTGTCCGGTCGAGCCGATCAGTATTGGTACTGGCGCCAGACCACCGGCGGCACGAGTTGACAGATACAGTACGGTAGCTCCACCTGCGTAAAGTTGTCATTGACTGGGCTGAAATCCAGGCCATGATCAGAAACGACTTTCTGCACTATTGAAGCATCAACCCCTCGGACGCATGCAGTCTCGTCTTCTCCACTACATCCTAGAATTGATACGAGAGCTGCCCACGATAGGGGACCGGCATCCCTACCAATGGCGCTGACCGTTGCCTGTCCACTCGATAAAGCGGCCGCCCGAAAGCTCTGGTTTGTGTGAATGGTTGTGACGAGGCGGTCGACGGACGAGCCACCAGAAGATTCGCCGGCAATAGTGACTCTGGCAGGGTCTCCGCCAAAGGCATGGATGTTAGCTTGCACCCATTCGAGGGCAAGGCGTTGGTCAAGAAAACCGAGGTTTTGGGCTCTGAGAGGCAGCTGCCCGGAGTTCGGGAACCCGAATACTGTGACAGTATTAGAATCACTAGAAGTCCCACGAGCGTCTTTGATTTGAAGAACCAAGTACCATTGAGACGGTAGTTGAAGGTAACAACGACAATCCCTTGTTGGGACGCGAAGCTGGACCCGTCGAACATGGGCTGGCTGGCCGTTCCCTCTCGGAGCCAACCGCCGTGGATCCACACCAGGACCGGCCGTCCGGAACTTGAACAGCCCACTGCGGCCGGCGCAAACACATTAAGGAACAAGCAGTCCTCGCTCTCAGCAATACCGTCGTCAACTACACTATTAGTTCTGAGGATTGTCAATGGAAGAAGGGCAGGTCATGCTCATACTGATCTTGTATTGCAAACACTTGCAGCTCCATACAGTCGCGTTTAGGGGTGTTTCGACAAACGACTCTAACGACTGGGGCGGAAGAAATCGTTTATCTCCAACTGGTGGTTGGGCGTATGGAATGCCCAGAAACTTGTTCACTAACGCCGTGGACGAAGGTAAGGTTGTCGTGGTACCGACAACGGTACCTGCCCCAACCACCGCTGAAGGGGGCAAGGCAGCATGTGCGACGGTGCCGAAGAGAAAGGAAAGAATCGAAACAATCACTGAATTCTTCATCGTGTCAATTTGACAGTTGCTACTGGAGTCTTGGAAACCATTGCGCATAAGAGGCCCAGCGTTTGTCTTTATGTAGTTCAATACGCCCTTTCCTTTCCAGCCAAAGAGCCAGCCCCCAAAGGGATTGAATGTCAACGGAATCACATTCACCCACTATGGAATAGTGAGTAGCTAAGAAAGTTAGTGTTTAATCAAGAGTCCCCCATAATATAGCCGCGCAGTATCTATTGGAGGGTTGGATAGAAGGATTGCTCCAGCATCGACTAGCAGAATAATACTGCTGTGCCTTTGCCACGCAGCTCTGATGAATCTCGGGTAAATTGGTTGTAACTGCGGGAAGACCAGCCGATGAGGCGTTTCGGGCCAATTGGTTTACTTAGACGTTTAAAGGATTTCTTATGTTGGAAGTTTGCCGCGACAGCACGGCCCATAGAAACAACCTAGTTGGTTACTTCGAACATATCGTAGGCCCAATATTATGCATGTAAGAGGATTATCCGATATGCAATTGAAGCGATACTACTGCGCTGCTTTTCTTCGCTGAAAGCATCCAATTAACCGATAAGATAAGCGACCTTTACAGTCGCAAACCTGTCGCATCGGAGAGGTCATGTCGCCTCGGAACGGCCCCGCAGAACTCGCAAATAAGCTGGTACCTTCTCAGCAATGGACGAGTTGCCGAGATAATACATCCAAAAACCATACAGGATGCTGAGTGGTACATGTGTGCGCTTGGCCATCGTGGCCGCCGTCTTCCTCGTCGCGGCAATCTTCCTTGTTCCCCAGCTCCCCCACGTCGGCTACAACGTACCAACCAGCCTCGGCCACAACACCCCTACGACCGACGGCAAAGATGCCTCGACTGGGACCTCAATCCCACACGATCCTGTTCGCAAGCCTCCTGGCGCCGCTGATGCGACTACGTCTCTTGCCGCTCCTGCTGCGCCGCATAGCGCGACGGAGGTGAAAGGGTCGGCCCCGAAACCGACCTTTGGTTCGGTCCCAGAAGTGAAGCCTGATACAAAGACGGTCTCCAAGCTCGAACCTGGCCAGATCCTGTCGCCTTTCCGGCTCACGTCTCCCAACGGCCGCTACAAGCTACACCTTCTCGACAGCGGTTCGCTTTCTCTCCTCGACACGAGTACCAATGCCGAGCTATTCACCTCCGACACCGAATACCACTGGCCCGTTACATGGCAGGTCGAGCTTACTCAGGAGGGTGTGCTGATGCTCTCCTGGGCTAATGAGACGGCCGCGCCGTATGGCGCAACCCCATGGGTATCAAACCTCCTGCCCAACTGCGGCTCCGTCGATGCCGGCGACGAGAAGCCTCTCCTCGAGCTCCTAGACTCTGGCAAACTACACATACGTGCCGGCAGCAAGACGACATGCCTCCTACACCGTGCCGCCGATGACATGGGCCGACTCGCCATCGTTTACACTGGATTTCTGCGCACATACTTGAAGACGTGCAAGGAGCAAAACAACAAGCTCGTCAAAACATGGACCGGAAGCGGTGGTGTCGACGTCCACGTATTCACGTACCTCGAAGACGTGAATCATGACTCCAGCGACCCAGCGGATAAAGAAAGCATAACAAAGCACCTGAAATCCTGCTTCGGAGAATCCCTCAAGACGGTCGAGGTCAGGAAGCTGGATGAAGTCAAGGAGAGCGTCCTGAAACCTCCAGCGGTGCTGGTTGAGGAGTGCGGCGAGGATAAGCTGAATCACCAGCTCAGCCAGTGGAAGGCGCTGTACCTCGCCAGCCAACAGATCCAGAGCTACATGATCAAGGAGGGAATCTCGTATGACTATATATACAAGGGCCGTCTCGATCTTCTCTACTGGGGCGACTCACCAGCGCTGTCGTCGCTGAAGGTGCCCGAAAATGGCATCCTTGCGCCCCGCGTCACCCTAGACTGGACCTGGTACGCGATGCTTCACGACGGCGAGCTGCGCGCGGGTGTCACCGACATCACGGCATTCGGCCGCCCCAACGCGATGTTCACCTACCTGGCTCTCTACCGCGAGTTCATCTACATGCGAACCTTGGAGAAAGAGACGGCGAAGTGGAAGGGCTTCAATACCAAGACCAGAGAGAAGAAACCTGACCGGCAGGAGGGTTGCACACCGGAAGGGATACTTGCTTATTGGCTCCGGATGAATGGCATTGCGGTGAAGACAGACTGGCGGTTCAAGATGGGTCTATTGCGTGGCGATGGAAAGGTTATCTTCACCTGTCCTGAGGGCAGGGGCTGGCTTTGTCCCGGCTTTATTCCACAGGTACACGACGATGGGACATTGTTTTGAGTAATTTTAGGGTGGCATGAACAACCAATAAGAGCCAAATGAGCTGTGATGCGACCATTTGATATTGGGATTTCCTGTCCTACTGTGCCCTTGTTGATCTGCAAATTTCATGGGTTGAGAGTTCAATAGTCTTCTCGGCGCTCTCTCTACTCACCAACTGGACATTCTGTGAACTGGGAACTTCTCTGGATACGCCCTTCTGATCCAGTTCAACTATGCTATTCAGTCTCCAAAATGTCGAAAGGGTTCGACGACACTCTCTTCTCTGGCCTTGCGCGAGGCTCCGACTCTGAGGTTTTCTTCCGCTTCTTCTTCTTCTGGCTCTTGCTCTTGCTTTCCTTGGATGGCAGGAGCGCCTCTTCTGGCAGATCGAGCGCTGTTGCAACCTTGGCCAGCACGTCGTTGGCCTTCAAACTCGCCATTAGAGCTATCGTCCCGCTCACTGAGGGATAATCCGCGAGAGACGGTAAGGTCGCCAGCAACTCGCGCAGCTGCTTCGAGCCTTGAACAGGCTTCTCTGCCTTTATCTCATACATTAGGTCTAGGACCTGAGCCAAGATGCGAAGGGAGTATAGGGTCGCCTGGACCTGTGCTGCCAAATGGACGACGTCCCAAGGGACAAGATTCGAGTCTTTCGCGACAGAAAAGACTTGCTTGATGGAGTCAAGACATGCATCTTGCTTGTCCTCCTCCAACGCGAAGGCGAGAATCAGCTGTAGCGCCACAGCTTGCCATGTGGATGTCTCGTGTTTTAGATTGCTTTTGGCTTGGGACAAGCTTCTAAGCAGAGAGTCCACCGAGTCTTTGATCCAGGGGCGTGGTAGAATGGCGACGTGCTTGCCTTGGTTCGCCCCCGAGTATACCCTCCGATACTCTCTGACGTGTGATACAGCCCCAGGTCGCAGTAGGCACGTAAGGCTATATGCCAATTGTCTAATGGAGGCGCTGCTATCCCATGCGCTTGCACGGGCTGGGCAGTCTAACAGAGGCGGTAGGCACATCATGCATCCCTCTGCGCTGGATTCCCCTGGAGGCGGCGTCGCGACACCAGAGTATCCTACGCATTGCAAGACGACCTCTGATAGCCTGGCGTCGAGGGTGGGGTTGTCGATACCGCCAAGTACAGGCACATCGCTCCAGTGCGTTGTTTCCAACGTCTCGTATGGTATGCAGAAGCTGCGAAACTCATCTGGATCCAAGAGGTCCCCCTTGCAGTTTTCAAGAACCTGGGCGAACTTTGGTCGGCTGGACTTGGACAACTCGTAACCGAACCTTCGCATACCTTGGTCTTGGGGAAGCTGCAAGCGCCTTGCAATATCTGATGGCGAGAACTTAGGGCCCATGAGCCGGTCCCCTTCCTCGGTGGAAGCGATGTGAAGATCCCTGAAGAATGTTACGGCCCCTAACTTCAGATCATGAATTGTCAGGTCCGAGTCCGAGGTCAGGATGGTTCCCCCATTCCGAAAGACATCTTCGGCGCAGTACGCGTCTGCTTCACCGGGTACGAGACGGACGACGGTCGCGTACTTTGAGGTCTGGCAGAACTTATCCACAACAGCTGCCACCAGGAACGGCGGCGGCGGGATGAGGGGCTGGTCTCTTATGGGAGCATCAGTTGGGAAGAGCGGCGGTAGTGAAATCCGGGTCGAAGCTATATGTCGCGCCGGGCATCCGTTGGTAAATCCAGAGCGGTAGACCTTCAATGATGAAGACACTTTGAGTATCCTCTCCAAACGAACTTCGGACTTTGACGCGGGTAGAAACCCGTCGAAGTAGATCGCGGCACTTCAGAGCATCAGCTTGCGACGTTTGAGCAGATATTGTTAGCAGGGAAGGTAGGTACATAGAGATGTCATGGCTTGTGAGCTTCTCCAGCCATCCAAGAGCCGTCCTTCCAAGCAAGTCATACGAAGGCAATCCGGAAGTGCTTCTTGTGCAAAGATGGTAGATGTGGTACGCCAAGGCAGGGCCATCAATCACAACCCTGTCACTGTCGAGAGGCCCCAGGACTCCGTACGGGGAAAGATGGTTCAGAAGATGAGGAATCCCCATGGTGGTGACAGAGAATATAATCTAAATATATCTTATTAGAATAGAAGCTCAAACAAGTTCACTGGACAAGGCAGCTCCGTGATGTCCTGCCTGGAGAAAGAACCAGCTTTCGAGATATCGTCCACTAACCTGAGCTTCTTCGCGAGTTATACGGGCTGTCCATATTACGTGTCTAGTTACTAGATCTGAGTGAGCGAGGTCAGATGGCCGCAATGTTAGCTTGGCATTTTCACGGAAAGTGTTGTACGTGATTGGTATGGCGCATTCTCTCTGTAAATCTCTTGGTGGGGCTTGAGCGGACCAGAAATGCATCGCGGGGTCACAGTGTCTTTAACACTGTACCACCGAGATGCGTTCCTAGGTAGTTGGAGTTGATGTCTCCGGTCCGGATTAATACAGTGCTCAGAGGGTCTTTTACGACTGCAGTTCAATTTACTGCGCACTGTCGCAGGCCCCACTCCCACTGCTTACTCCGTGCCCGCTCTTCGGCTCAGCCCACCCCTGACCAACTCAATTTTTCTTTTGCAGCAATAAAAGCTCCCCACTTCGAGAACCAAAACTCTTCGTCCTTCGCATTCCTCTTTCCAAAATGCGCGGCACTCTCATCTTCGCGGGCTCCTCCTGCCCAGCTCTCACTACTCAGATATGTGAGAACTTGGGCATGGCTCCTGCTGAGGCGGAGCTTACCCAATTTTCCAATGTAAGCTGAGTGCGATCGCTATTGCCGTCAATGCAATCCATTGGCGGGGGAGGAGGGATGCCGCGCTCGCTGCTCTCGCTCCCCCACGAGACCGTGTCGCGGCTGGCTTCCCATACTGCCTTGATTGGATCCAATTCCAACCTTGCTTGGACTCCCTGTTGAGGCTGACCCGTCACAAAAGGGCGAGACGAGCGTGCGAATCTTGACTAGCGTCCGAGAGAAGGATGTATTTGTTGTCCAATCTGGCAGCGCCAGGGTCAACGATACCATCATGGAGTTGTTGATCATGATCTCGGCCTGCAATGGCGGCTCGGCCAACAACATCACTGGTAAGCTTTGATCCACTGTTACATCTCCTGTCATTGCGTCGTCTCTAACATTCCTGGCTCCCTAAGCTGTACTGCCGTACTTCCCCTACAGCCGTCAGTCAAAGAAGAAATCTCACCGCGGAGCGATCACGGCACGAATGCTTGCAAATCTTTTGGGTGTCGCTGGCGTGAAGCACGTCATCACCGTCGACCTTCACGCATCACAGATGCAGGGATTCTTCAAATGCCCCGTTGATAACCTTCACGCCGAGCCGTTGATTGCGAGATGGATCCGTCACAACGTTCCCAACTGGAAGGAGGCTGTCGTTGTGTCCAAGAATGCCGGCGGAACCAAGCGTGTGACATCGCTTGCGGACGCGCTGAAGCTGAACTTTGGCATGGTTACTACGGAGAAAAACCGAAAGGGAAACAACATGACCTCGAGCATGATCCTCCACCATCTGGACAACCTAGACCGGCAGCCGGTGCTGGAGAGCAGTCGTCAACCCGCAACGGTGCGACCCTCTACGCCTCCTGCAGCTGGACGCGCCGCCAGGGTAAGAGCTGACGCCTCTGGTTCCCCTCAGCACACCAGCGCACCGCGATCCCATCCTCGCTCCATGGATGACGTGCCTACCACGCCCACGCAGTCGCAGCCCGGCGATGGCTCTGTCGACGAAGAGGAGAGCGATGCGCTGTATGACGACCGTCGCGCTCAGGAGGTCACGCACGGACGGCTGGTTCAGGGTCACATAGTAGACGACGACTATCCATCGCCGGCTACATCGACCGTGAGCGGCAGTGTCCGGGACGAAGATCCCATGACCATGTCCCACGCCTCATCTTTCTTCGCTCCGGAGCCTCACGCTCTGGGAGGCTCCGGGGATGCGGCCCCCGAGTCGGACGAGGAGGACGAAGTCTTGAAGGACCCCAAGGTCGAGCACATGATCACCCTAGTCGGCGATGTCAAGAACAGAACTGTCTTCATTGTGGACGACATGATTGACAAGCCTAACTCATGGATTGCTGCGGCCGAGACCGTTGTCAAGAAGGGACGTGCTAAGAAGGTTTACTGCATGGCCACGCATGGTGTTTTTGGTGGCGACAGCCTCGAGCAGTTGCAGAAATGCGAGTGCATCGACACCATCCTGGTGACCAACAGTTTCCCCATCCCCGAAGACCAGGCTAAGCGTGCTCCCAAGCTCGTCGTTCTGGACCTTTCGTTCCTTCTTGCCGAGGCCATCCGTCGCAACCACTACGGCGAGTCGATTTCTCCTCTGTATCAACACATTCTGGACTAGATCCATCGAGAGAGCATGCAACCGGAGACTGTTCCGGTTACAGTTCGCTAGAGACACGGCTTCTTTCTTGCCCTTCTATTTTGACTGGCTCGGATTTTTGAGTCCAGTTTGTGTGGCATACTTGGGGCATTTCAGCGCGGCGTTCTGGAACATGACGCGGCTCACAGTGGAACAGCCAGATGGCGGCACCAAAATCAGGAGACTTTGGGGTAGGTCTATCAAAAACACAACCCACGGTCAGTACTAGAGATGAATGATGAAACCTCGATACCTTGAACCAGCCGCTACCTTCATGGTGTGTGAGCTCGTCAGCAACTGATGCTTTTCTCTTCACTTTCTTCCCCGGAGCTGAGTGGCATCGCTGCCGTCTCAGCTCCACCCCATCGATGCTGTCTTCTGGACAGCAGGGGCCTTGTTCATCCCAGAACGGGTTCTTAACGGAGCGATGGTAGATCAATTTTCGATTAAAAGAAGATCACTCTTCCGGTTGTCATCTGACAGTCGCCGCCTTCGGGTTCGGATGGAAAAGCGATAAGAGAAACCTTCGAACATACTTTCACGTGAGAACACACTGTTTTTAGAACAAAAACAGGCAATAGGCACAATGTTGGTAGAATTCGACTATTTTAAGTCGTTTCGGTCATCCATACATAATAATACAAAGCATTCATCCTCAAATATGAATTCCCCTTTCGTCTTGACGTCATAACATCGTCCCATTTGCAATAGCCTCCAAGATCCTTGACACTATGCACACCAGTTTGCCATTGCCAGCTCTACAGTACAACACCCGGTCCATAGCCCATGGCCTCGTGACACGTAAGGAATCGAATGCCTACTCAAACAGTTCCCATCCGTGAATCTCATCCAGCAGCTGTAGATAGGTGCTCTTCTCACCCTCCTCCTTGACAACAGCTACATCCTGGAGCAACTCTTCGTTGAAATTGCCCAATCCCGCTGATTTGATGATGCGCCACGCACGCCGGAACTCGTCGCGGATGGCAACGATGCCGTTATGTGTAACGGTGCGGGCAACGTTGTGGTCGAGCTCGAAGGGGTCCTCGATGGCGAAAAGGTAGCGGTGTCGCACTTCCTTGACCTCGCCGTTCTTATGCGTTGCCGCCGAATTCGTCGCGGCCTTGCCGAGGCCGAGCGATGCGACCTCGTGGCCGGTGACGCTTTCTGTCGTTGCGGTCGGGGTAGACAGGTTAGCGGACGACTTCAGAGCCATGTGCGGCGCGGGAGGCGGAGTGTCGGCGCTCGGGGAGTTCACGGCAGCATTTGGACGGTACTCGATGACCGTCTTCGCGCCCGTCCAGCCCTTATCCGTCTTGGAGAGCAAGCCGCCGGGAGTGCGGATGCTGAGGACGTCGCGTCCCCAGTCATAGCCTCGGCCCGGATACGTGCTCATGGAGCCATTCTGCGCGTAGTACTCGAAGAAGCCGCGGAGGAGCTGGCCGAGGGAGTCACGGTTCCCGTTGAGCTGGTTCATCTGAGCCAGGCGCAAAATCTCTGCCTCGTCACGCCAGAAGCCGACGAAGTGGCCCCGACACATGATAGTCTCATCGAGACCGGTGGGCGACATACCCTCGGGCGGCGGTGGGGGTCCAAGAGCTTGGAGGTTCGGGCAGACAAAGGGCTGGACGACGTTGACGAGGTAGTGCAACATCATCAAGACATAACCGTAACTGCTGAGTGTCCCGCGATAAGGCGTGTTGATGCCACGGACCTTGGCCCAATGTTTGATGAACAGGACCAGGGGCCGGACACGGGGGTCGCTGTGGGAGTAGCAGCGCAGTAAGAGGGTATTGTGCAGCGCGAGATGGGCGGCGAAGTTGATGTCGCACTGAACGCCGACGCCGCTCTTGGGGAACTCGAGCTTGTCCTTGTAGGGGTCGCGTGGCTGGTTGACAGCCATCTTGGCCGGGTCCCTTAGGCCTCGCATGCGTTTGATGGTCTCTATGTTGTGCTTCGTAACAGGGACAACATAGTCGTACTGCGGGTCATGGACAATGCTCTCCCGCATGGGACCCCGAAGAATCGAAATGTATTTTCTTATGTCACTCTCGAGACTCGGGTCGTACAGTCGATGTTCTACGGCCTTCTCTAGCTCGAGAGCGAGCTGTAGGCTCTTGTGGCGACGCGCAACGGCGACGAGACTGAGTGCTCCGTTGGTGCTGTCGACGAAGTCGCGGACCTGAGCACGGACGGTGCTGGGCCAGACGCCAGCAGTGTATTTGTCGATGATGAACTGTGTTGCAGCCTCTGCATCGCTGTCGTTGCGGGGCCGGAGGTTTGACAGGATCTTCAGAGTCCTCGCGTGGTACCCGGTGGCGGCCTCATGCTGATTCTGCTCGAGAGTGAGAAGCTGCGCAGTAGGGAGCTTTTTAAGTTTCTCAAGGTGTAGCTGAAGTTGCTTCATGTAGGCTAGGGGCTCGATGCCGAAGTGAGGTTGGTTCTGAAGGTTCTTCCAAGATGCGATCAACATCCGGGCCGACTCCTCAGCGTCCTCGACGCTTCCAATGACGGAGTCTAATTCACACAGCATGACGATTCTTTCTCCTTCCATCTGCGCGAAGACACCAGCCAGAGATCGGTAGTTCGGAACATTCGGAAGCGGCTTAAACGACAGGGAGAGGTAGTCTGAGAGTCTGCGCTTCAGCTCGGGGTCACGAAGGCCCTTGAGAAAGGCTTCACAGACTTTGTTGAGCATGATGTAGTCTTCCTCGACAAGCTCTCGGCAGTTGGAAAGGGTGATATCCCGGCCTCCCGTCTTCCTTAGAATCCGCTTTGCCACATTATAGTAAGCGGAAAGTGACTGGTTCTCGGGCTGGCGAATGGTCGGCAGCGCAGGTTCGTTCGAAGAACCAGTGGGCGAGGAACTATCGGCCTTCTGGCCAGAAAGATTGTCTGTCGGGTCACCGGTCCCTTCCTTTACAAGACACTCCATTTCGGCATTCTCGTCTTCGTCCGCGGCGTCTGCGTGGTCGTTGTCCACGATGCCCTTTTCCCACTTTTCGCGCTCTTCTAGCAAATCCACTTTTAACTTTTCTGGTGGTTTCTCGCAAAGCTTGATGATGGGGACTCTTGTTCGAGTGAGGAGGCGAGCACCGAGGCCAAGTTCAAGGAACGCTTTTTCAATGAGTCGGGGGATCGGAGAGCCCGCAGCATCCGGCTGAGGCAGTGAAAGGGGGGAAACCAAACCGAGATCCATGTCTGATGCCTTGGTCGCAAAGCCTGAAGACAGACTGCCAAAGCATTTCAGTTGCACGGATGGCGAAGGGAAGTTGACAAGGCTATTTTGAGTAACCTCATACTCGGTGATTGCAGCACGACAGACCTGCTCAATCTGAGTGCGGAAGGCCTCCTTTTCGGCAATCTCACCTCGCTCAATCTCGGCGCCAGCAACAAGCGTGTTGCAAAGTCCCTCAAGATAGGCCGCTTGGTTCTCCAACTCCTCAGGCCGCACCTGGTGGTGTTGACCACGAGGACTGTAGAGCGTGCCATGGTTGTTCCGCGGATAGCGCGACGCACCATTGTCATGCCGACCATTGGGGTGCTGATCGTGATGGTTCCGGGATGCGTCAGAATGTACGGAAGGGTGATGTCCATTTTGTCTGGGCGAGTGAGGTTGGCCATGGCTGTAGGGGCCGACCACTTGCCCGGGACCATGATGGGGACCATGGTGGGGGCCAGGATGATGTTGGTACCTGCCTCTGTTGGGATAGAAACCAGGATTGTGGGAGGAATTGTTAGGAGATGCTGAGAATGGGCGTCCATGTTGCGTGGGTGGCGACGGGCGAGGATCGATCGGAATGGACAGCTGGGCGTTCATCTGGCGCCTTTGGGCCTGGTTTGGACGCTTTCTGGCGACCTTGGGTGAGGCCGGAGGTTTGCCATTGACGGATGTTGCAGCACCAGCCGGATCTTGGGAGAGAAAGCCATCCGAGCCACTCATAGAGCCGTCGCCAACGATAGGCGCGGTCGTCCGCGGGGTGTCAGGAAAGTGAGCTGGGCCATTTCCTGGGGTTCCGTTTGTGAGAATCAGGTTTCGTAGGTGGTCCTCAAGGCCGTTGGTATGAGAACCGCTGGACTGGCCAAGGCTGGGCCTCGCCGGGCTATTTTGCATGATGAAAGTCTCTTTGACTTCGTTCTCATGCGAGGCTGTAGAACTGGCCACGGTTTGACAGAGGGTACGTTACTATGGAAGGGAATGAGCGACGATGTTTGCCATAGGATAGCTGCACCAGAGGTCCTACCTGGTCAGACGCGCCTAGGACGCATGGCTGAAGGGAAAGTGAAGGTTCGTGTTTTTCCTGAGCTGGGCCGTTCAAGGCAACTTTTCGGCGTTTGATTTATCTCGGTCTTGTAAGGCAAGCTTGTGAGGTAATATGCTGCAATTGAAAGTGACGTGAAAGCTGTACGTGGGGGAAGAAGGTTGGTATATTCTGTGATGAGGGGCTACAGTGTTATTATCAATCACACTGTAATGGTCCTGCAGCACAGACCGTTTTGTCACTGTACGGATACTGGCCTTCGCTAAATGTACTTGGATGTGGAACAGCTCCAAGCAAGCCCAAGGGCGATTATCCGTGGAATGAATTGATTTCTTCGTTTTGTACAGCTTTGAGTCTGTCGAGCTACAGAACTTGCATTACTTGGAGCCATACGTACAGATCAGATATTACAAGGGATGGATGAAGGTGACAGTTAGTTTATGTAACATTCTGGTGACAGAAACACAACGAAGATATGCCTTCGCGATCGCCTTCTCCCTTACCTCTTTGCCCCATGCCTTTCTCGGCTTCATGTGAAAACCCAATCTGGGCCCTTCGTCGATGTACTCGACTACTCGAAATAACTAGAGTAGGAGGGATTGCGGCGACGACAGGAGAAGAACAAAATGGCTTCACTACCATCCGAAATCCAGTATCAGTGTCGTGTGCTAGGTGAAATGGGCATTGTCGTTCTCGAGAGACATTCCCTTGAGAGTGCTACAGGGCGATGATCTGGTTTGGTGTGCCATATACTTAGAACAGGGATCCGGATATAGAGTGGCGTGGCGTCTTCAGAATAGGAACAATCCTTCTTCCTTCACTTTTTCTACATACATGTGTATCAAACAACGTAGTAGTTTTGTCATGCTCTCCTGCGCTGCACTGAGCCACAATGACGTCTTGCTAGAATCGAGGCATCCCTTGTGCATTCGGCTGTCATTGGTGGATTCACTTTGTCAGGCACTGTGACTGGCGCACCCAGACAGTACAGCGCGCCCCAAAGCGTTTTGTACTTTCACACCAAGAATGGCGCTTGAAGTACAACAGTCATCGTACCTCGACTACTTACTAGGCAGGCAGTCAGCCCACCGCCTAGCTTTTCTGCAAGCTTCCCAAGCTGCCAGCATCTGGCCTGGTTTCTGGGGTGCCAGCCAATCAATCTTTCCCACCCGCACCTCGTCGTCTCTACCTACCTTCCTAACCCAACATACCTAGTTGCAGTGCTTTCGACTGCTTGCCATCGCCTCATCTCTTCCCTTCTCGCGATCTCATCCATACTTATCCGATCGCGGAAACCTGATCGCCGGCCGAGACAGTGAATCAGGTTTCCCTGCAAGCATCTCTAGCCTCACTTCCGTCGCACGAGCGCGCCCGTTATCCCCAGCCAGCGATTACCATTTGCGCCGCTGCAAGTCCTCTCGACATCACGCCGCATCAGCCTCGTCACCCCCAGTTGTCCCACGCTGCTCCGGATTTGACTGGAAATACATAGACCAGCTGCCGGAAAACAAAACCTGCTGACCGGCACCGTTCGAAAACGCCGCCGATTACAGACAATTAATTCACCTCTTGCGCTACCGTCTTATAATGAGCGCGCCTCCGCCGTCCGGCCTACCCAACGGCCAGAACCCGAATGGTCAGCAGTCCGCGCAGGCTGGTCACCCTGGACAGCCTCGACCCCCTCCGATCAAACGACGACCTCGCGGCGATCCTCTCGTTGCCCGTAAACGACCAGGAGCCCCGCGACCGGCCATTTCGCGACCCCCGCCGGGAGGGTTGCAGACCGCATCAGGTGCTCGGCCGTCGCCTGGCACATCAGGTCATCATGGTCTACAGCGGCCCGAAACCGAAGAAGATGTCAAGGCCAGGAGAGCCGCAAATGGCGGTTGGCTGGATCCTGCCCCTCAGAATATGAGAGAGTTCAAAATCGTGACGACAAAAAAGGCGTTGAGAGACGGCGTTCGCCACCACGTCATGAAACTTTCCTCTGCCAAAGCAGATCTCGAAAAGAGGGGTATCGACCCTACAAACCAAGAGGAATTCACTCGACCCGTCACTCTTCAACGACGCGATCCGCGACAACCCCCCCCGGGCCGCGAAGTGAAGCAGGAACAAGTCGAGCCGCAGCCGGTCGACGAGAAGGAGGCGGAACGACTGGCACAGCTAAAGGCCGAGCGTGAGGCCGTTCGTGCTGTGGAGCTTGCGAAGAGCGCGCCGAGCCTCAAAGACCCCAATGCCGACAAAAAGGCAAAGCCGAAGGAAAAGGAGAAAGATGTCCAGTTTCACCGACAGCCCAGATCCGAAAAAGAGAAGAAGCAACAGGAGCTGCGATATGAGGAGGCGCTTCCTTGGCACCTGGAGGATGCTGATGGTAAGAACGTCTGGGTCGGATCCTACGTTGCTCCCTTGTCGGAGACCACAATCTGTTTCGTTGCTACTAGAGATGGCAAGTTTGCTGCCGTTCCCCTGGAGAAATGGTACAAGTTCACCGCCAAGCCCCATTTCAACACCATGAGGCTTGAAGAAGCCGAGGCTCTGATGAGCAAGAAGACGGATGTCGGCCGGTGGTACATGCGAGACAAGCAAAAGAAGAGCGAGCAGGAAGAATGGGAGGCCACCAGGCATGCGCTCTATGGCCCCGCAAGAATCAAGACGGAGAGCAGTACCTTCAGGGCCGCTTCTCGGGAAGAGAAGCTGGATCATGACCAGATCGACATGGAGGGCGACGAGTTCCAAGATGATGATGAAAATCCCGGCTTGGAGCAGGACAACGATGAAGAATACAAGGAAGCAAACGACCGCATTCGTCGCGATCAGCTTGGCGCCAACCTATTCGGCGAGGCCGATGAACGTAGAGTCGAGAAAGAACTGAACGAGTTGAAGAAGGCGGAAGAGGAACGCCGCAAGGAGGGCAAAAAGACCCAAAAGGCTCTCATCAAGAGAGAAAAGGAGACTATCTACCAGTCCGATTCGAGCGGCTATGATCCTTTCGAGTCCTCATCTGTAAAACCCTCAAAGTACCCTTTGAAGTTGCGTTTACTAACTCCGTCTGTAGAGCGAAGATGATTCCGATGAAGAGAAGCAAAAGGAAGAGAACAAAGACAAGGAGAAGAACGAGGAGAACAAGGACAAAGACAAGGATGCCGACCCCAAGGACAAAACAGCATCCGGCGTTTCTTCCAAGGGCAACACGACTCCGTCTGGCCGACAGAAGCACACAGATGCTCTGAAGAAGGGCAAGTCTTTGAAGCGTCCTGGATCTCCCAACCTATCCGAGTCGAGTGGCAACGAGTCGTCGCGAAAGAAGCTGAAGAAGCATGCCGCAACTTCAGTCCACCAGAGCCGCTCGTCGACGCCTTCGGCTGGCCTGAAGAGCAACTTAGGCAAGGGGGCTATGAGCGATGGAGAAGCCACAGGAGGAGAGATGTCGGACGGCCAGCTCAGAAAGAAGAAGATCAAGCTCGTTGGCACTGGATCAAGAGGCACGCCTGTGGGTTCAAGAGCTGGCAGTCCGATGCCCGCCACCTCTGGTAAGCATGCCTTTCGTTTCTTGCACTTGCGTTGTGGAAACGAACTAACGATTTGAGAAGGTTCCAAACCCGGCTCGCCTCTTCCAGAAGGTTCCCCGGCTCCGCGTGCTGGATCGCCCAACGGTCCTATCGAGGCTTGGGAGATTGTGGATGCTCTGCCTGAGCTGCCTGGTGGCATTAGCATCGGCAATCTCATGAGGAGGTTCCAAGGCCGTATTGGTGACGGCCCTGGTCAAATGGATCGCAAGGAGTGGATCAAGCTCGTCAAAGAAAATTGTGCTTATGGTCCTGACAAGATTCTGAGACGCAAGCCAACCTAACCCCTTGGCGATGGACATGCTGAACAACCTTGCGAAGTTGCACGGTACAAGTGCTCTTCTGCCGATTGAACAGCGGAGAGAGGTTTGCATTTGCGGCTGGGCACCTAGTTGTTGATCAAAGGAGCCCCAGCTGGATACCAGCCAAACGTTTGATGTTGCCAAGCTCCTAGATTTAAGCTTGGGACCTCTCAAGCAGATTTCCAATAAACATGAGTTGGCCTTAGCCATCTTTTTTCTGTTTTTTGAAACGTAAATCCACACTGGTGGACTGCACTTCGGATGCTATGACTGTTCTTATGGACACGGAGTTGGCAAGGCTTCCAAGTCGGACTGATCGCCATTCGTCATGCTGGAAGCTTCCGTCCATCGAATGGGCTTGGTCGAGATGTGCATGCTTTAGGTGACTGGAGACGTTCTGGAGAAATTGTTCAGGCGTCTTGGAATCTTCAAACGCAATACCTGTATGCGCCTTATGATTCATCCATTTGCCAAGCATAGTCCAGCCCCTTATTTCTTTCCCTCCGATTGATCGCTTTAAACCGTTCCCCTTCGAAGCCATTACTCCTATCTACGCCATCCCACCTGTACCCAGGCTTAATGCCATACCGGTTCGGCGGCGCAGCGCCAGTATAGATCGGCCTCTTCTTCCCCCTTTTCCCCTTCGCGCCCGCGCCGCCCGTTTTCTCGCTCACGAACTGGGCCATGGGGTCGTTCCACCGCTCCTGATCCTTAAGGTCCCGATTCATTTCCTCGTCGTCCGCCGTCCGCGCAAACGTCATGAGCTTGGCATCCTCCAGCGCTTCCCTGCGCTTCCGCGCCTCCGCGACCTGCACGTCGCCCTTGGGCGCCAGCTTGGCCTGGCGCTCCTTCTCTTCTGCTTCCGCCGCCAGTCTGCGGGCTTCGGCGCGCTTCATGGACACATCGACTCGTCGGCCTGTGGCGTCGCGGTAGACCGTCTCCTCCTCCTTGCCGTGCTTCCGTAGCTTCGCAAACTCGGCTTCCTCGGCCTGCTGTCTGCGGCGCAGTTGCGCCGACACGGCGGCGGCGCTCTGCAGGCCCGCGTGCGTGCCGTCGCTCATCTTGACCACGCCCGTATCGTCGCCGCCACTGCCTTCTATTACGGGCATCTCATCGTCTGCTGCCGCTGCTCGGGCGTTCTCTGCCGCCGCCGAGGCAAGGATGGCGTCTGCCGCCGCGGCGCCGTCATCGTCTTTTGGGTGCGTGGTGGTGCTGCTGCTGGCGACGACCGTCTTCCAATTTGATTTCTTTGCGCGTCGGAACTCTGCTGACGTGCCTGACACCAAGGCTGGCCCTGAATCGACATCATCGTCATGTGTTGCGGAATTGCCCCAGCCGCTGTCGTCGTCATCAGCGATGATGAGGCCTTGGTTCTCGGCGACTTGTTTGCGCTTGCGTTTCTTGGTAGGTTTCGGGTCTGCTACTAGGTAGCGTGTAGCTAGGTATGATGACAAGTCGGAGGGCATGCTGTCTCGAAGTTGCACCCGCAGCGAGGAGTACTGGACGGGATCGTGGTCGTAGCTTGAGAGTTAGGTAGATGATGGTTATTGTTTAATAACTAATTCGTGATGCTCTAAGCTATCGAGATCACTGCGACGACTAAGACGCACAGACCCAATAGCCAGATCAGAAAAGCAGGGGTCATTGAACGACAGCGGTTCGCTTACCACTCCTCCACCTTCCGTGAATGAGCGTGCATGTGACGGGGCGCTAGTCACTTATCAGAGGATCGATTGATCTTCCCGCGCCGAACCTGACAGTGACGGCTCTCTGGGAAGTAATTCGGCCTTGCTGCAGTGTACCTTGTGGCATCGTCATGGAACAGTCTCTGTAAGTCCTTTTACTTCTGCGCTTACCTGTAGGGCTCGGGTACATAGCACGATTTCTGACCTGTCCTCAAGCGTTAGACTGACCCAGCCATCCGTCCATTCCTGCGATCCACATGCGAGCCTGCTCCCCTAATGATCACGACGCCAAAAGCCATCCGGCGAAACAACGAATGCTAGAACATCAGACTTTTCGCCGCTTGAACGAACGAGCAAACCTTCACTTCCGGAAAGACCAGGGCGAAAGGGTATCGGTCGGGCTCGACTGATGCACCTCACCAAGCCGTCCTCATGGAGTCACTAGACAACGATGTGCCGCCGAACGATCCGCTCCAGGCGCTGCCGATGGCGGCCTCCACCGCGAGACTGCCAAAGAGGCAGTCTGTGCCGGAGGGTCACCCGCTATCGCAGTCCGAAACCACTCTGCCGTACCGGAGATCGAACCCCTCAGTTGCGCCGCTCTTCGCTTCGACGCTGACCCCCCCGGGATCACGATCGGGTTCCCCCATGGGGAGGGGCTCACCGGCACGCCCACTCTCCGGCTCGGTCTTTGGAGGCCCAGCGGGGCGTTCACTGATCGACGATGCCTCAGACAGCCCGGGCGACCCGCGTAACCTGATCATGAAGGCATACGTCCCCCACGTTGCAATTTATGCCTCGCCGGACACAGAGGAGCTGGCAAATGACAAAGGGTTCAAGAACGGCGTGTGGGAACTCTTGCGCCCATTTGGGGAACAGATCCAGGGCAAAGTTACCATCAGAGACAGCAATGGTGCTAGCAGATCGTGGGAAGATTATTCGGTTCGATTTGTCAAGTTCGGAGAAAACATCGAACCACCAGGAGCCGGCGGCGCGAAAGGTGCACAGTCTGCCGTCTCTAACGGCCAATCCGAGTCTGCGATAGGATCGAGGAGCAACTACGAGGACGTCGAGAATGTTGTCGAACGCCATCTCTCTTACGCTGAAGAATCGTTCCTCAATACGCCGCACCATGGGTCGACCAGACAAGGTCTGGATGTGGAAGCCACTTCGCCCTATTACTCATTATATCTACGAAGGCTGCTATCTGGCATCCCCGTGTCACCTCACGAGACTTTTGCGCATCCGGTAGCTTGTGTGATTGCTATCAGTTCACGAAGTCCATCGCCTATAGATGACCTGCGCAAGCTGTACAATGACACGAGCTCCGGCGAGAACAGACTGCCAGTTTGGGTAGACGGGGACTATCTTCGATACTACGTTTTGGTGCACGACGAGGAGCGCGACGATATCACCCGATCACTCGCTCTTTTCGATCAGATGAAGCGCCACCTAGGCCTGCATTGCCATCTGCTACGCTTACGAAGCACACAGAGCGCCGAGACCGACGATGACAGCATACCGCTACCCAGGAGTGACTGGATGTCAGCAGCCGAGGAAATGGCGGATATCCGGCACAGCGAAGACCAGGAAGATTTCGAGGACCCGACAAGGCACATCTTTGAATCGGATGCGACGGCGATTCGAACATTTGTGAGGGAAATGGTGACACAGTCTATTATTCCCACCATGGAGCGACATGTCTCGCTCTGGAACGATCAAGTAGCATCTCGTAGGAGAGGTATTACCGGAAGATTCATGAACCTTTCGAGGAAGTGGGGCGGGTTCGGCAGCAGCTCACGAAACTCGGTTGTGGGAGGCAGCAGCTCATCCAGCGCCTACGACACTCTCGGATTCTACC
The DNA here is from genome assembly GCA_006783085.1 of Colletotrichum shisoi. NCBI lineage: Eukaryota > Fungi > Ascomycota > Sordariomycetes > Glomerellales > Glomerellaceae > Colletotrichum > Colletotrichum shisoi. The sequence goes on along the minus strand of PUHP01000154.1, from coordinate 18,458 downwards.
GTGCGGACGCGTCCGAGGCGATCATGCGGAAACTCGCCGATTTCGCCTTCATGCTGCGGGATTGGAAGCTGGCGCACTCGACTTACGACCTCCTGAGATCCGACTTCAGCGACGCCAAAGCATGGAAGTACCACGCAGCAGCTAACGAGATGGCCGCCGCCAGCCTCCTCATTATGCCGCAGAGCCTACCCTCCAAATCGCGTGGCGAGACGATCGATCAAATGTTGGAGGCGGCGTTCTACTCATACCATACACGCTGCAGCTCCCCTTTCGGCGCACTGCGGTCTCTGACGTTGGGCATCGAGCTTCTTCGACTCAGAGGCGGAAGCTGTATCGACGACGCCGTACGGTGGGGCATCCGTCTTTTGGACTCGAAGATACTCGGTTCCGTTGGCGACGCCCTCATGAAGGAACGTCTGGCTGTCTGCTACGCTTCGAAACCGGGCGTCGGCTCCGGCGCTTGGGGTCACCGGAAGCGGAAGTCAGCCATGTGGTGCATTCTCGCAGGGGAGGCCTGGCATACGCAACAAAAATACATCCAGTCGCAGCGATGTCTCAACGAGGCCGGGCGGATATACTCGGAGTTCCCGCATGAGAACGGCATCTCCAAGTTCAACCTTGCCAACGACTTTGTGAGCGGTCTGCAGCATGATCTCAACGAGAAACTCGACGTGAACGGCGAGGGTAACCAGTCGCCATCTCAGGATGTCGAAGAGCTTGTCGTGGACGAGGAAAGCGAGCCTCTGGATCTCCGGTCAAGAAGGGCGAGTATGATGGGTCGTGGGGCGGTGCCGGCTGCTAGTCTCGAGACTGCACCGCTGCATGAGGTGACATCGCCTGTCAAGGAGAAGGCAGACGGTTCCATACAGGATGAGTTCGGCTAAGATGAACGTCACGACGGCGAAGAGGGTTACGTCCCCGGATGATTGAAGTAGTAGATGTGTTTACGAAGCGGACTAATAGCAATTACATCTGCCTTTTCGCCCATATCCAAGTCGTGATTATCTGTCACTTGGGACTTTCACAACCACGGCCTAGATAGATCAATCAGATATATTGATGTATCGCATGCCCCTTTTCAGATGGTACGAGTAATCTCTCAACAGTGGTTCTTAGGTGTAGGCGCTTAGAGTTGAGATCCATGCGCCGCTTTGAGATACGTCCCCGGAACGGCTCTTGGGGCGGTGACCCACTCTCAGTGATCTCATAGGCAACCGAAAGGGGGAGAACAGCAGCACAGTACACTAGGTAAGTAGGTTAGTGCCGGTAAGGCACGGCACCGGCACCCCACCCTCCCACCGAACAAGGTGCATGCTTTCTTTGGCATTTATTGCATTGTTGGAAAGCAAGGTCTCTCTTCTTCGAATTGCGATTTCCCGGAATCCCCTCAAACGATATATCCTCCTTCTCCTCGATCCTTTCCATCACCCAGGTTTTTCGTTCCCACGCAGGACGTTTGTCGATCGAGTCGACGTCGAGACGAGGAAGCCAAAGACTTACAGAACCAATCCAAGACGAATCGAGACCTCGACGTCATTCGGGCCAGGATGGGTGAGCTGGCCGACTTCCTCGTTGAAAGAGACGAGAACTTCCGCAGGTCAGTTTCCATCGTCATTAACAGCATTCCCCTTTCAACACGACCCACTGACGTTTCATTGCCTGTGTTCAGAGCCCGTTTGCCCGCCCTCTACTCTGATTTCCGTCCTCAACGAACCCTCAACCCCGATGGCTTTCAAGCAAATGTCAGCGCCTGGCGTCAGGCTCTCGCCCGGGCTGCCTGGGAGGGCAGGATAGCATCCCAGATTTCGGCCCCGAACCTCCTCGTGGTAAACGTCGACGAGCAGCTTGTGCGGTCCCTCGGAAGCAAGCAGTTCGGCCGCCCGCTGGCGTTGGGTACGGTCGTGAGAGAGGCCGTGGGCGAAAAGGATCTATACCCACTCAAGGATTTTCTGGACGCCAAGGACAGCATTTACGCAGGTAAAACCTGGGCGCAGGTGCCGTGGAGCGTGGTGTCGTGGGCAGCGGGGCAGCTTGGGTTCGGCGGGAAGTCGACTGCCGGCGAGGATAAGTTGCCACAGGGGAAGTTCGTGGTGATCAAGAACGCCGAGACAGCGGCGAAGAGCCTTGCAGAGAAGGTGACATCTTCGGAAACAAGGTTTGACAGGACCTACACGAAATCCCACTTCCGGAAGACCTTTGCAGATACGATCGTCCAGGACCGCCGACTATCCGAGATGGACGTTGACATTCTCCTCGTCTTCCTCTCGCGAGACAAGGGCATCATGATCTACGATGGGCATGTGGTCAAGATCAAGGGCGCCACGGACGAAGAGGAGTCCGCCATCACAGAGGAGGACGCAGCCGTATCGTCGCTCAAGGAGCTCATCGCCGACATGAAGGAACAAGCAGAGTTGCTCACGCGGCGCATCGACGAGCTCACGACCGCGGCCAAGGAGGCTGTCTCGAAGAAGAACAAGGTCGCGGCGCTGGCGGCGCTCAAGTCCAAGAAGATAACCGAGGCGTCGCTGGCAAAGCGCTTCGCGACGCTAAATCAGCTCGAGGATGTGGCAGCGCGAATCCAGGAGGCCAGGGACAACGTGCAGCTCGTCAAGGTTATGGAAGCAAGCACTGGGGCACTCAAGGGTCTCAACGAAAAGGTTGGCGGTGCGGACCGCGTAGGCGACGTCGTTGACAGGCTACGCGAGCAGATGGGTGAAGTGGACGAGGTCGGCAAGATCATCTCTGAAGCTGGCGCGGCGCCGGTCGACGAGTTTGAGGTCGATGACGAGCTCGAGGCCATGGAACGCGAGGAGAGTGAAAAAGAAGAGGCGTTGGAGCGGACCAGAAAGGAGGCGCAGGAGGCGAAGGAGGCCGAGGAGACACGTCGCCGGCTCGAAAAAGAGATGGCGGATCTACGTCCGCCTGTGACGGAGCCTGCGGAGAAAGAGGGCGCAAGAGAGCAGGTGCAAACGCCAGCGAGGGAAACGGCGGATAGCTTGGAGAAGCTGGATCTCCAAGAGCGGGAGAAGCCATTGCCCGCACAGTAGAGGTGAATCACATTATGACAACGAAGGTTTAGGGGGTTCTAGATATCGGCGTTTCGGTCTGTATTGATTGAAGCAAGCACCTGTCGTATGGCTTGCATCTAGAGGGTATAAAAACGAAGCGCTGTGCCATTTCATCACAATGCAAAATCACCGCGCCTCTTGACTGCTTGGTATCTGCGGCTCTGAGAAGCTGCCATGCAGGCAATGAGCCGCTGTAGGATGTTGAGGCTTTGCAGCTGCGCTCCCGTGCTCCACTTCGGGCCCCTGGTTTCTGTCCACCTCGTCTACCAGGCCGTTCCTATCAACCTCCGGTGGTCGTGTGGTCAGATCAACCATTGTGACCTCCCTTGCCTCCATCCCCGAAGGACTGCTTGCAGCATCCAGTGCCGCCGTAGGTGATCCGTCTCCAGAGGCGGGAGCGGCCGCCTCCTCTGTCTTTGGCAGCGCTTGCGCCTTCGACTTGCGCGCATTGGCAATCAGGTCCTTGAACGAGGTATCGTGTTTCGCCGCCCACGCCGTCCCGTCGAACTCCTTGTCCTTGACCGCCACCCCAGGGCGCACGAACATGGGTGCCTTGGATCCTTGCGTGCGCTCCCAGACGTCAAGATCGTGGAGCAGCTCAGCGCGACGCTTCGGGCGCGCAGAGTCGCAGTTCGCATTCCACAACGTGACCCACTCCTTGTGACGCTTCTCGAGCTGCAGGCGGGACCCCGTCGTCGACAAGCCCAGGTCGGTCATCTTCTTGCGCAGGGCGGTGTCCTTGAGCATAGAGTAGGCCAGAGCCGGAAGGCGATCGGGTGCCGGTGTCAATCTGGGGCCGCCTCGAGCCGGTGTGTTTGGGGTTGAGGTGCGGCTGGTGCTCGCGCGAGCTATTGTCGGGGCTTTCGCGCCGGTGCAGGTGTCGAGGTGTCGAAAGACCTGAGCTTCCTTCATGCGAGTGCTGCATATGGGGCATGGTACGAGGCCGTCGTCGGGAGCTAGAAGAGCTGTGTTAGAGAGTGAGGAAATGCGCTATGCCAAGGGTTGACTTACCAAATGTTGCATCCTCTATCTCGTCGTCCTCCTCTTCCTCCTCCTGTGGCTGCTTGAATTCGGCTTCTTCGTGTATCGCTGCAACTGCTGCTGGCTGTCCCAACCTTGTCTTGCTAAGCCTTGCCGAGCTCCTAAGCCGCTTGGTCTCTGGCTGGTCTCCGCCCATGGTGAAGTCCCCAGCAGCCAGCTTCCTCTTGGGGGAACCTCGGGTTTTCGTTTGTCTGCTTGATTTCCTTGCGAAATAAAGTGTGTCTTTCCTAGCCTTGACAAAAGACTCAACAACCTCCTCCATAGACCAATTACTCCTCAATTTCAACTCCTGGTCTGAGGCCCGGCAAAGAGGGCATTTCCCGTCGTTGGCAAGAGCGCGACGAATGCATAGCGAGCAGAATGTATGGCAGCAGGAAGTAAGCATAGGTGTTTTGAAAAAGTCCTTGCACACCTGGCATCGCAAGGAGGCTTCAACTGTTGAAAGGGCTGGGAGGGGTGTTGAGAGCCAGTCCGTTGAGTCGGGGACGTCCTCAAAGTCGGCCATTGTGGAAGTAGAGGCAGTTGTGTTGGCGAGATGTTAGCTTTAGGGTGTTGAAGGGGTTTCACGTTCAGAACGTCTTGTTAAGCCTATTAGCTTAAGGAGTGAGCGGCAAAAGCACAGTAAAACCTGCAGTTGGATGTGAATGCTTTCCGGAAGTTTGGATGCGTAAGTCGCGTCGAGTGGCAGCGCGCTTGGGGTCAGGGATTAAGGTGGGGGTATACTTTCTAGTGGATCCCGCAGGCGACCTTGCCAATCATTCCTACCTAATTTGCTAGACCATAGGGGTGTCTGTAGAAAATCAATTAAGAGCAAGTACAAACCGCGTCCTTGTCTTCCCGGACGCGTCTCACCAGCCCTATTATCTCTTCTTCATACAAGAGCATCGTAAATGCTCCCTGTAAAGGACCTTTGTGCGGTTTTAATCCTTTTTACATCGCTGTTCCTACCAAAACCAGCATTCACGTTCTGCGCCTTAAATACTTTACTATGGACGAATTCAAGAAGTACCTGGCGGATCAGATCCTTAGTGAGGAGAAGATTGTAAGCTGTGGTTGCCCCTACTGGAACTCGAATTCAGCACTGACACCTACCCAGGTCACATATCGGAGCCTCAGCAGAGCACTCAAAGTGCATGTTAATACAGCAAAGGGGTCAGTGCTATTAACCTCCTTGTATTGCATTATTTAGCTACTTATACTGCCCTTCACAGAATGCTCTATGAGTTCCATAGGTCACAGAATGGCATGCGTCCTGGCACAGTTCATGCCACCTACCTGATTTATGGCACTCAGAAGGCAGAGAAAGTACAGGAAGATGGCGACATTGAGATGACTAGCTCTCCTCCTGATGTTGTGCCTTTGTCTGATGAGGTCTTGACCCGCTCCTTGACCTTGGTTCCCGGAGATCGTCTGAAGGGTATGTCTAATGCATGCTGGTACAGCTGCGATTTTTCCCTGCTGATCACCACCTAGAGATTTTGGCATCATACGAAGAGCTCTTATCGTTCCACATCTATAGCTTGGCCAGACATCCTACAAGAGTAAGCTATCCAGCTCGCTCCTCCGGGCCAAAAACTAACTTATCGCTCAGGAGTTACAAATGCTAGCAGACATCTCACAGCAAATCAAGGAACAGTCGACTGAAGACAGCGCATCCATGGCAGAGACATATGGCACCATCATCAATCCCAATGTTCGCAAGCGCGACCGTCAGGGGCGGCCAGTCCCCGCTCCTGCACATGCGGCAACAGCGGCCAAACCTGTCAAGAAGGAGTCCGCACCATCTACAGTCAAACCAGCGGCTTCTGTGCCCAAGACAGAAGAGCCGGCCGAGAAAGAGATCAAGGTGCCGGCCAAGGATTCGCCGTCCTCCGCCGCGGCCCCTATCAAGAAGGGCGCGGCACCTCCCTCATTGAAAAAAAGCGGCTCGTCGGGCATCATGTCATCATTCGCCAAGGCTGCGGCGAAGGCTTCAAGCAAACCGAAGGAGACGCCGAAACCAGAAAGTCCAGCTGCTCTGTCTGACGATGGCGAAGATGACGACGATGACATCCCGGCTGCCAAATCTTCGGGTAACGCTGGGCGAAAGTCGCGAAAGGATCGCGAGGCCGAGCTGAAGCAGATGATGGAGGAGAGCGAGGAAGAAGAAGAGCCCGAAGAGGATGAGGAAGAGCCTGCGGACGAGCCGATGGAGGAGGCTCCGGGGCCAGAAGCGAAGCCCGAGCCCGAGCCCGCGGAAGTCGTTTCTAGCACCGGCGACGGTCGCAGGCGCGGCAAGCGGAGAGTCATGAAGAAGAAGCAGATCATGGATGATCAGGGCTATTTGGGTAAGTTTAAAACCATACACTTGATGCCCCTGATACTAACACTGCACTCACAGTCACGATTCAAGAGCCCGCTTGGGAAGAGTTTTCCGAGGACGAGGCTCCTCCGCCACCGGCCAAGGCTAAATCTTCGTCTGCGCCTAGTTCGGGAAGCCAGACTTCGAAAGGGAAGAAGGCGGCACCCAAGGGACAGGGCAACATCATGTCTTTCTTCTCGAAGAAGTAATGCGGCCCTCCGGACGGTTCCAGTCGAAAATGTCAAAGTAGCGAAATATAGCCAAGGAAGACGTGGAACCGGGTAGCAATTGTCTGTGCATCCATTACTGCCGTATGTCGCCAGCGACAATCGAAAGCCGCCATCAATAGAATCATTCGAACACGTACGAGATGAGATGCCAGCAACAAGCGATGTAGAACTGAACCATCTTTCTACCTAGTATTCGGGTTTCATGTCTTGCCAGAGTATTCGGGTTAGAGAAGCACGGTGCATACGTGCATACGTGCAATGCCTCAATCACCCAACGTCGGTCAATTTGCGAGACTTGACTTAGTTGCTTTATTAGGTGTTCAAATATAATTTGAGAATTTGTATGGAGAGATTCTTTGTTTACAGCGACCGGATGACACAGAATCATGGAGTTCACATAGATGGGGTGGAGTGTCTAGCTTGGCGAGATCAATATTGGGGACCTACTTAACAAAATCCGTGGACGCTTGTCAACTTTTCCGTTGCAAAAAATTGTCTCTGTTTTCCTCCACGAATCTCAAAAAGGGTAACGATCATGGGGTTTGCCGCCAACTATCACACTCAGCGGTGCCGGCCAGCACCGCCGTGAGCGGTGCGGACGGCGGCCGGAAGGTATCCCGCGCAACCCCGCAGTGGGCCCGGGTCGTTGAGATGCGACGCTAAAACATGCAGCCCCGGTCAGCGCTCCTGCAAGGGACTTCAGTGACGCTGCGGCATCCCTCTAAACACTGTAGACAGCGGACACCTACCTGGCTGTCCTAGGACACTGGAAGAGCTTCCATCCTAATTTCAGTTCTCGTGTCGTCGCACATTGCTCCTGTTTCGTAACACACTGTCCCTTTTTACTAAGTCCACCCACGCTCTTTGCGGGAGTTCTCGAAGACACCCATGCGGATATAATATAGACTTGCTTATTTCCACTCTTTTGCCTTCCAGGCCTCGAAGCCATGCCTTTGCGATCGGTTGCCGACTTACTGCTTTCTGTAGGCCTCTTCGTCGGCCAGGTGTACGCGACGCAAGAGCCCTTGACGGGTGATGATCGCGCAGCATGCCCCAACTACGCGCAATACTCTAGATATCCCCAGTGAGTTGCGAGACCAGTTTTGACGTCCTGCCGAGAAACGTGATCGGTATTGACAGCCTAATGCCAGCAAGCCTTTCAGCGAAGGGCCCCTCGCTCTGCCCTACCAACGACCCGATCCGCGATGCCGTACTTTCCAATCCGATGCTATCGAGAAGGTCATCAAGGATGTCACCTCTCGAATGAAGGATCCCGATTTGGCACGACTCTTCGAGAACGCCTTCCCCTCAACAACCGATACCACCGTCAAATTCCACACCGACGGCACCGACACGCGCTTCGTCGACCTCAACGGCCGCAGTTTGCGCGACGAGGGCAAATGGGAGGGGCCGCAGTCCTTCATCATCACGGGCGATATCATCGCCGAATGGCTGCGTGACAGCACGAATCAGCTCTCCCCGTACCAATCACTGGCTAAGAAGGACCCAGCCATCTTCAAGTTGATTCTCGGGGCCATCAACACCCAGGCCGAGTACGTCATCGAGTCGCCCTACTGCAACGCCTTCCAACCCCCGCCGATCGCGAACCTCCAGCCGAGTCACAACGGACAGGACGATACCGTACACCCCATCTACGAACCCTCATTCGTCTTTGAGTGCAAATACGAGCTGGATTCGTTGGCCCATTTCCTAGCACTGGGCAATGACTTTTACGAGCACACGAAATCGAAAGACTTCTTGACAGGAAGGTGGTATCTTGCGCTGGATACCCTTCTCAACGTTTTGGAGGAGCAGTCGCGCTCGACATTCGACCCGGAGACAGGCTGGTTTCTGAAGAATGAGTACACATTTCAGCGCAAGACGGACGCAGGAACCGAGACGCTGAACCTCAAGGGCGTTGGCAACCCCTTGAACAACGGCACCGGTCTCGTCAGGTCGGCATTTCGCCCCAGCGATGATGCCACGACCCTCGGCTTCTTCATTCCGGCGAACGCCATGATGGCCGTGGAGCTGAAGCGAACGGCGGCAATTCTGAAAGAGGCCGGCAAAGATGTTCTTTCTCAGACGGTCGACAAGTGGAGCCAAACCATCACGGATGGTGTATGGAACAACGGAGTCGTGAAGCATGCCAAATACGGAGACGTTTTCGCGTACGAGGTCGACGGCTACGGCTCTTCAATCCTCATGGACGATGCAAATTACCCTTCGCTGCTTGCTCTGCCTTTGATGGGATTCTTGCCGCCGGATGATCAGATATATCAGAACACCCGGAAAATGCTCCTTGAGAAGACTGGCAACCCTTACTATCTTGAAGGCGCAGCTTTTCACGGGATTGGAGGTGAGCAATGTCTTGTGGGCCGACCGACGCGAAACCAAACTGCTGACGTAGTATATATAGGTCCTCACATTGGCTTATCAAATGCCTGGCCAATGAGTCTTTTGATACAGACGCAGACGTCTGAAAACGACAAAGAGATCACCGAGTGTCTCGATTTCGTCCTCCGCTCGGCTCAGCTCGGGTTGGTTCACGAGAGTGTCGATGTCAACCGCATCTCGTCGTTTACCAGTAAGTGGAGCTCCAGTCGATGGCATACCCCTCGATCTCATGCTGACAATGCACTGTAGGAAGCTGGTTTGCTTGTAAGAATCGACTTGAACGCCAGTGATTTGTTGACCATATTAACACAGACCAGGGGCCAACGGCGTTTTTGCTGAGACGATTCTAGATCTCGCCCGACGCAAGCCGCACCTAATCTTTACTGATGGAAAGCCATACAGCATTTAAACGTGGCTATGACCGCCTAACTAGACAGGGAAGACCATGCTGATCGAAGCACAGCAGTGTTGATGCTGAATCCGCCCATCTGCTGATGATAGAATCATCAACAGATGGGCTTCATCGGGCGTGGGGGAACTGGCATCGCTTTACCTGCATTTGTTTCATATACCCAGAGAGGTCTACGTTGAGAGACGGACATATATAAACATCCTTCAAAGCGCCCGAGCAGCCGGTGCAACGTTGATGTCACGTGGTATATGGCCGTATTGACTTCGTATTTCTCACATGTTGATATCAGACACAGCTGTTGCAAGCTCCTCGTCTCCAAGTCGGCAAATCTTTTCTCGACTCTCTAACTTCTATATTCGTTTTAGGGGTCGTTGTGTTACGTCGCCAAAAACCAGTGCAGAAACGCTCATTTGACGTTGTCTACATCAAACCCACTTGTCGACTTCCACTGGACGCCGTCCTTCATTGCCTTCAAAACAGCACCAAGCCTCTTCACGCCCTCGACGACGTCCTCCTCCGGCTCCCAAGAGAAACACAGGCGAATCTCCCTGTCGAACCTCGCAGACTCCTCGTCCCCGTGAACCTCGAACTGAGCACCGTGACCAATGACCAGGTTCTCCGTCTCCTTGGCCCGGGTTGCGGCCTCCCGGCTCGACATGCCCTCCGGCAGGCTGAACCACACGAAATAACCACCGTACACGCCGGCGCCCTTCAGCGTGGACTCACGAACCGCGAACCCGTCGCCCAACGGCTTCTGGACGTGTTCTGCAATGGCCTGCATCATGGCCCGATGCCGCCTCGCCAGCGCGGGCCTTGTCTCTTCGTCGAGCTGCCTCTGCAGCTCACCGCTCTCGAGGAGCTCCGCAACCAACGTCGCCGCCAGCTGGCTTGGCGCGCCGCCGCTGCACGTCGACCCCGTCTGCGACAGGCCGTACGCGAAGGCGGGGCTCCCTTCGGCCCAGCCCGTCCGCACGCCTGGGGCGACGATTTTGCTGAAGGAGCCGTTGGACACTGCGTTGCCGAAGGAGGCGTCCGAGACGCCCAGGGCACGGTCGATGTCCACGAGGCGGGGCAGGCGCATCTCAGGGGTGTATGGACCTGGGGGTGTGTCGGAGGAGGTGAAGGGCCACTGCAGAAAGTCGTAGACGTCGTCGCTGACGATGAGGGCGTCGTGCTGGCGGGCGAGGGCGACGAGCTCGTAGCGGCGGGCGAGTGACATGGTCTTGCCGCTCGGATTGGAGCATGTCGGGACGACGTAGATGATGTGACGGTAGAGCTTCCTCTTCTTCGCCTGTTTGAAACGCTGTTTCACTGTCAGTAAGGATCTCGCACTTGGTATGTCACGACGCTGCTGAGAAGCACGCATGTCGTGTCACAGAGGAGGGGGCTTCCCATGATGGGGGGGGGGAACTCACTTCGTCACTACCTTTGCCCGCGGCCTCGAGCCCCTTTCTCAGATACTCGATGTCGATTCCGTCATCGTCTTCAGGAACCGACTTAAGGCGCCCGTCGAACCCGGCATCGGCGACGATGGGGCATGCGAGGAAGTAGCACGGCGCGACCATCCAGACGTTTTTTGTGTAGAGCGGGTCGGTAAAGGACTGCAGGATGCACGCGAGGTTCTGGCTGGCACCGCCCGTGACACAGATGCGGCGGACGTCGGGCGGGTGATGTTCGAGACGGCCCTCATTGCCCGTGTTCGCTGTGCGGCTAGCCGACGGAGGTGCGGGGTCGGCGGCTGTGTAGAAGGCCGAGAGCCAGCGGGCGATAGATTCACGGAGTGGCTGGTAACCGGGGTCCGGACCGTACTGGAGCCCGGGCACGTAGACGGCGGGGTCGGCGAGGGTCTTGACGGCGGCGGCAGACAGCGCTGCTGCCGGCAAGAGGGAGGGGGAGGGCCAGCCGCGGAGAAGGTTGATGGGTCTCTTGTGCAGGGGGGGGTTCATCTTGAAGTCTGATGGGGGCGCCAATGAAGTTGAGAAGTGACGGGATTGGTTGTATGTACACGGGTAAGGAGAGGTTGCAAAGGATGGGCTCCGGCTTTGAGTGTTCGCGACGTTGGGAGAAGTCGGTACAATGGATAGACGTTGGTGAGTGATGAGGGGTCGATGGTGACGAGGTAGTTGAGTGAGGTGCTTCGAGACTCTGATCACGCTATTCTTCATAACCTCTACTCATTGAGACGTAGCACTGGTCTGAATCAAGAGGTTGTTAAAGCACTCAGTCCTCGGGAGGACTTCTGGTTATTTATACGAGGGTTCGTTGTTAAGTCGAAACCCAGGGTGCCGCCTCCGCAGTCGGAGGAATGTCAGTGCATGTAGAGAGAAGAGAGACGAGAGAGAGAGGGGTGCGCCCCACGCAGAGTCCCACAACTGAGCTGAACCTTGGTCCTCAAGTCGATCTTCAATAGCCACGTCTCGTCGAGAAGAATCATCGTAATCAAAATTCGCCAATGGAATTTCATTTTGTGAAGCGACTAAAAACAAGGGGTATCATGTACTGAAATGCATTGTAGCCAGACAAGTTTCGCCATGAATGGCCAAGAAAACGACTCTACCATCCCCATGTCCTCGTTGAAGCAGTGAACACAGGCGGCTTCCACTGGATCTTGCTAGGATCGATAAGCCTCTTCTGCTTCACTTTTTGCTTCTCTCTTTGCTGTATCAGCTTCTCCGGTATCACAATCTTGTGCTCGCCCTTGTGGTACACCTGCATCTTAAGCGCCTGTAGTGTGTGTTCCACGTCCTGTGGGATAATGGCAAGCGCCGTTGAAATGGTTTCGATCGTCGTCTTCTCGTCACGCTCATTGTATCCTACTAGAAGATCCAGGATATTCTCACCCCAGTACTGGCGGTAACTCAGCAGACCCAAATCAGAAAGAGGCTTCTCGGGTGACCCCAGCTTGCCCTCAATCTTGGACAGCTCGTACGAAAACTGAATCAGCAAGCGACCGTAACCTTTTCGTTGGTACTGGGGCAGCGTGAGAATACAAGCAACGTTGTAGCCGTCAGCACTCTCCTTTTCTTTAGAAAAATATCCAATGATGTGACAGCCCTTATCGTCCCGGGTTGTCATGACATAGAATAAGAAGGGGTCGACATCGTAGTAGAGTGTCTTGTGGTCAAGGAACATCTTGGACAGCAAACAAAGATTGCGACAGTATGTCCGCTGTCTCCTACCGTCGATCTCGAAGAAAGACACCGATTCGTCCCGGTAGATCTCGTTGCCGGGTGGATGCTGCAAGGTGCACTTGCGCCGATGCCTTGTGAAGGACTTTTCGTCACCGTAGTACCCGAGACAGAATTCGCATATGAAAATAACATCTTCCTGGTTGAAGATCTCAGGGTACGGTGAGAAATACCAGGGGAACAGGTCGTGTTTTCCGAACTGCACCTTGGAGATGTTTCGGATTCGTGAGATCTCAGCCGGATTTTGTGTCATGGAGCCGTGTGTTCTGAGCTTCTCGATCTCGTCTTCGCGGCTGAAGCCATTGAGCAGGTCCTTCTTTTGGACCTCCTCTTCCAGGTCGATCTCCATCTCGTCGCCCCCTGCCGCGGGTGTAGCGGTCGCATCGCCTGTCGCCGGTGTTTGGCTGTTGCTATCCTCGGCTGTGGGCGTCATTCTCTGACTTTGTGACTCAACAAACTCGCTCCATGGGTGTGGGGTAGGGGCCTCGGACGGCGCCGACTGCTCCCTCTTCCCGGGCCTCTTTTGGGATTTCTTGGAAATCTGCTTCTTGGATGTGGCGACGCCCTTCTTGGTCTTGGGGTCCTTGGGTTTCTCCTTCTCGGGTAAAGGCCACTCAACATCGTGATCGAAATCGATACGAATCGTTGGCACCCATTCGTCGAGACGCTTGTTGAAGTTATCGAAGTTACAGTAAAACTGTCGCCCGCTTTTCGTTTCCTTGATGCTGAGAATCTCGGCCCTACGCGGTATACCCTCCTTTCTGACCATGGCGATGCATCCCACTCTGTGGCGTGTTGGTTAGTGAATAGCTCCAAGTGGACCGCATCGTTTGCGAGGTGGTGATTTGTCGCACCTGATGGTCTCCGGAGTAGCCTTGCCCTTCTGTCGAGGCTCGCTGGAGCCGACAGTGGGCTCGCCGTTAGCGCCATGCGCTGCCATGATGATAAATTCTCGAGGTGGTGGTTGTTGGTCGATGAAGGTTTCAGACTTCCAACATTTCTGTCGCGAACCGCAAAAGATGACGAAGCAGGAAAGGGAAGAGGAAACTGGTGTGGCAGAAAACGCAAGCTTCCAAAGGCGGCGGACAAACCACCGCGAACCCCTGTATGGTCAAGTGGGGCGAGTACTGCGGTATGCGACGGGTCCGCTTCCTCTTACCTCGATAATTGCATTTTTAATTTTCTCTTACTGGGAATCAATCTATGTACTGCCGACTTCACCATCGGGCACTTCTTATTCCTAAAATCTCAAAAAACACATAGGAGAAAGCACTTATCTCTCATTTTGACGGTATCTAATTACCTGTTCCCAACACCATCATAAACTGCAGAGAACATGGCCCCGGAGCTATCGTCAAATTGGAAGAAGCTTCAAGCCCAACTCAAAGCGGCGAGCCCGTCTTCCTCCACAGCAACTGGACCCGTCAAGAGGAAGGCAGACACATCAGATCAGCGACTGTCGAAGAAACCGAAACTTAAGTCCGACAACACATCAGTGCCAGTAAAGACCATTCAAAAGAAAGACAAGGCAAAGAAAGAACGCATGGGTGTCACGCAAAGCTCAAAGGTTGAAGTTGAACCCAAGGTCGGCTCCTCGCCGTCTCTTGCCCTCTGGGCCGAAGAAAATGACATCTCGCCTGAGGCCCTGGCCGAGGCCTACGGTCTTGGCGTGAAGAACAACTCCATGCTCACTTCGGAAAAAGACAAGATCAACGCTGGCCTAACGGAAGGACTCGACGTCGGCAAGTACGTTGCCATCGACTGCGAGATGGTGGGTGTCGGACAAGGAGGACACGAGTCTGTGCTAGCCCGCGTGAGCATAGTCGACTTTCACGGCCGCCAGGTGTACGACTCATACGTACGGCCTCAGGAGCGTGTTACGGATTGGCGCAGTGCCGTCAGCGGAATCCTTCCCAAGCACATGAGGTTCGCCCGCGATTTCGACGAGGTTCAGACTGACGTCGCCAAGTTGTTGAAGGACAGGATCTTAGTGGGTCACGACATCAAGCACGATATGGACGTGCTTAAATTGAGCCACCCAGGCAAAGATGTCCGCGACACGTCTAGTTACCCGGCGTTCCGGCAGTATGGCAACGGCAGGAAACCAGCCTTGAGGAGGCTGGCGGAGGAGATACTCGGCGTCACAATCCAGGGCGGCGCCCATTCGAGTATCGAAGACGCGAGGGTGACGATGCTCCTGTTCAGAAAACATAAATCCGGATTTGACGTCGGTCATGCAAATCGCTTCCCAGGCTCCGCCGGCGCATCGGCAAAATCGAAGCCAAAATCAAAGAAAACCAAGAAGAAGAAATGAGCTGATGCCTCTATTACGCACAAACAACAGGGCTCGAGCCTCGCAAGCCACCTCTTCCAAAATCATGGCCGTCTTCAGGGCCCTCCCCGTCAAAGCCTGGTAGTCAAGTCCAGTCAAAGCCAGCAACTGGATCTCACCCCGGCTGCCGCCATGAACCAATACTTCTCATAGTGGAATACCCTCCATCAACTCGAGGGCGCCCTCTCGACCCACGGTTATAATAACGTCACCCAGTGTCTTTGTTGAGAATCCAGCCTCACAGTAGGTGAAGTAATACTGCATCAAATTAGCATAGACCATACGAGGGACAGATGGTATGTGTCTTACCTCCCATTTCCTCCTAAATACATCCATCTCTTCCTCTCCCATGTTGGCATGTTCCCGGTTCAATGCTGGCCGAATTTTCGAGTCAAAGTTCCTCAGAAACTCCTCTTTCCACAACCTCAATGTCTTGGAATAATGCCCTCCGATGTTTTCGACTTTGTCGACGATTAAGGTTCCTCTTGACTCTTTGCTGATGTGGTTCAGCAGCTGCGTGATCGACGGGAGATATCCTCCGGGGAAAATGTAGTGGTTGATGAAACTGCCATCTGTCAGCGCTCAATCTCCTTACTAGTAGGACTCACTCTACTTACTCTTCTCCCTTCGAGTACGCCTCGTGGCGGCCTTCGGGCATGGTGATGCATTGAAAGACGCCAATACCTCCATCCTTCTTCAGCAACCTGTCGATGCAAGCGAAGTACGTTCCCAGGAACTCCTGACCGACAGCTTCCAGCATCTCGATCGACACAATCTTGTCAAAAGGTTTTTCAGGTGTTTCCAAAGCTCGGTAGTCCGTCAAACGGACGTCGATGCGATCAGAGAAGCCCGCAGCTTCTATGCGCTCCTCTGCGAGGGCCTTTTGTTCTTTGGAAAGCGTTAGGCTCGTCACGCGGCAGCCGGTTTTCTTGACGGCCTCGATCGCAAAGGAGCCCCAACCAGTGCCAATTTCCAACACATGATCCGATGATTTTAAGCGAGCGCCGTCGATGAAGCGGTGCAGCTTCGTCATTTGCGCATGCTCCAACGTCTCTTCTGGTTCGCTCGGATCTGGGTGCATCTTCCAGATGGGGCACGAATAAGTCATGTCTGGCGACAGGAATGCGGCGAACATATCGTTGCTAATGTCGTAATGCGCCGAGATATTGAGGAGGGCGTTCGAGAGGGTGTTGGTGGTTCGGGCCAGACTCGAGATGGCGGTGGACAAGCTCGAGAACCATGTTGTCCCGTTGCCCATTTCCTCACGGTTCACGATGAAGAGCTACATCAGGGCGGTGTTAGCGGTCGCGAATGATTGACCAGGGCCAGCCAGCCAACCACGGGCGTACTGACCTGGAAGAAAGCAGTTAGATCTTTGCATTCAATCTCGCCGAGCATGTACGACTCGGCAAAACCCATGTCGGCGAACAGGAATAGTCGCATCCAAAAGGCCTCGCTCTTCACAACCAGCTCGACCCTGGGGATGGCATCTGCGCGGCGAGAAACGTATTCACCGTTGGTGAGGTTCTCGTTGTACTTTGCGCCCAGCTTCTGACCAAACACCCGTCTAAACTCGGCCGGCTCGTCGACGAGAAGAAGGGTGCCACTCTCAATCTTGGAGAAGACGGAGAGGATCGCAGGCTTGGCTACGGACAGAGCCGGTCCCCAGGTCAAGCTGCCGACAGCACCTCTCACCAGCTCTGTGCCGCGGGATAGGGGCTGGGCGACAGCCGCCGAAACCAACGAGGGCAGCTTGGGCATGGTTTCTCGCGCGAAAGAGACCGGGGAGAACGAAGACGTGGAGATGTTGGGGAGACGGCTGGATGCACTATGTATCTGAGAGCGAAAGACCGATGGCTCGTATCAGACTGAATAGCGCAAAGAAAAATTGTCAATTGAGTTCAGCAGCCACCGAGGGAATCGAAAACGAGCTCTTCAGGTAGTAGGAAGATACACCGGGAAGCTTGCCTCAGCTTTCCAAAAAGATGGAGGGGAGTGAGGAGGCGGGGCTGTAGGAGGGGTGGAAGGGCGAAAGTCAACAAGAGGAGGAGCAAAATATGCTCGCATCTGAGACTTAACGGTAGGGCGGGACGATCGTTTTATTGCAGGCGTGCGCGAGCGCATATCCGATGTGTGCTAGTTACAACGAGACATGCTAGGCCAGGCGGCGCATATGCAAACAGCCCCGGCGACCGGCACATCAACTTGCTCTTCTCGCGGACGTCAGAGAAGGATGAGATAGCGCATGCTTTTGTCGGTACCGTCGCAAGCCCGAGGGCAAAATGTGGGTAAACGAGGGTCCGAACCAGGATCCTAGCATGCATGCCCAAGGGGGCCGCAGCAAGGATGGTTCAAACGGGGTTTCCCTCGGGAGGATAGACAACAAAACATATCCGTAGAAGTCTTAGCCATCGCCTTTTTTCATTGAGATAATCGGCATGTTGCGATGCGCTGGCGATTCCATCTGCACCTGGTGTTGTAGAGTTCCTGGGCCACTTTTGCCTCTTTATGTGCCGTTAGCAAATACTGACCGTCATATGAGACTGTCTGAATGTCCGTCGATCAGAGTCATTCTTGGAGACGGTGCAGCATCAATCATCAGTGAAACAATAAGCTCGGCAAGGCTGCCAGGATGGGTAGGGGGTAATCCCCTCAACAGAATTGCTTTAGGGCAGAAGAACTATGTACGTATGTGTATGATGTCAACCGTAATCGGAGGAACAGCGAGCCGGGCGCACGGCAACGTGTGCATGCTCTAATAAGCTCTCGCAGCTCGAGTCGGAAGATGGGCCTGCCGCCGGCCACATCAGACCTCGAGCTGCTGTTAGTGTTTGAGAGAAATGGAAACAAGTGCTTAACATTTCAGGTTTCGGCCATCAAATGAAGGTAGGACTTACAATCGATTGTGCCGACAAGGAGAGGTGGGGTTTTCCACCGGAAGGTAGAAGAATCATCTCCGTGCGGCGTGAGAATGCGTGTCTGGTAACTAAGCGGTGAATACGGAGTAGAGAGTATCCGTATGCGGCATGCTATCCCATCGACGGCAAGAAGGCTCCAGACCCACTTTTTCCCCCGCAGTACAGTCACATGACTAGAATACATGACGCAACGATATTTATCCCTATGTTATTTTGTATGGCATTACTACTAATTTCAATATTGTTATTAATGCCATAATGTCTTCTTATGATTCTAATGCTTCTAATGCCTCTAATGCCTCTGGGGCCTCTGTAAGCTCCGTCTAGAGCTGTATAGAGGTCTGGCCTGCTAATCTTGCTGTTACCTATACCTAAAATTACCTGCTAGAGTAGTATAATAATAGTACTATCTAGCCTAACAAGGCTCTAGACCCTAGGCTGCTAGGCTCCTTTACACCCTTTAAAGTACTAGCCTAGGCCTTAGAGATATTAGAGCTACTAGAGACTCTAGTTAACCTATTCCTCTAATTT
>PUHP01000153.1:0-26496 GCA_006783085.1 Colletotrichum shisoi | reverse complement strand
CTATCAAACTCAAAACGCCAAGCACCCTGGGAAGATTGCCAACGTCCTACGTGCGTACCATACATACATACGTACGTCCTCTCTCACCCCTGGAGACGGAGTTCGGAGGCGGAGACGGATGGGATTTTGGTCTCCTTCAGGCTTCACGTGAATCGGGGGTGTGTGGATGGGCCAAAGGTACTTACGTGCGGGACATAGAAGGCCAAGTACCGGTGGTATCCGTGCTAGGTGATGATGTGCTGATCGGGGTGGGGCGGAAGGGGCGACAGACCCGTACGAATACCGACGACCGTGTGGTCTGAGCGTCAGTGGGAAAAGCAGCTCGCGGCTGTCGGCGGAGGGGCCGGTCGAGGCTCCGTTATCCAGGTCCATTCTTGTTCTTTCTCGGCAACAACATTCCTTACCTTATCTTTTGCGGATACTGTGCACTACTATCGAGGAGGAACAGGCAATTACTGATTGACAATTACCAATCTAGCCGATCCTTTCTTCGCATGGGTTTATGCGCGCGCGTGTGTTTGCATCCTTTGACAGCAACCCCCCATCCCCCCGCGGCCCCTCCACTTTTAATTTGTCTCCCTATACTCCGTACGCGGGACGCAAACCTATCTTGGTGACGTCGTCAAGACGCGTATCCGATCCCCGAATATTCAACGCAACGGCATACAGTCGTTGTAGCCAGACACGCAGACAGAGGGAAAGTAGGACAAGGAAGGGGGAGGAGACAGTTTGGCAAAACAAAAAATTGTCGTGTGCTGCCAAGGATGTATTCCGCACCGAGAGCCATTCCGCGCCTTGCGAGAGGGTGGCGTCTGGCGAACCCGCGACTCTCCACCACCTCGTTGGCGTCATCGTGCCCATTTTCCTCCACCGCAAGAGCGTTATCGTCATCGTCATCCTCATCCTCATCATCGTCGTCGTCGTCGTCGTCATCGTCAAAACCAAGGCCGCAATCCCGGCCCCGGCCGTCGGCCCCGCCGCCGCCGTTCGAGCTTGTGCCGACGTGTCCCTCGCCGACGTGCGAGTGCGCCGCCACACCGGCCATGCCGGACGGGCTCGACATCGACCGCACGGCCCCGCTCAACGGCGTCGTGTCGGCGTACGCCGAGCAGGTGCTCGCGTGCACGGGGCGGGACGACTGGGCGTCGCGCATCGAGGAGGAGAACAGCGGGGACAACCTTGCGGCGGACCTGAAAGAGCTGTTTGGGCGCGGTGGCACGTATAGCGATGTGAGTTTTTAGTCTTTTAGTGTTTTGTTCTTTTGGTCTTGAGGCTTGAGTCGTTGGCCCGTTTCCTGGTTTCTTGATTCTTTCCTTTTACACTCATCCCCCTCCCTGGTTGATCCCGATGTACATACGAGTGTATACGTCTTGGAAAAGGCCCTCTCGCGCTCACAGGAGTTTCCGTTAAGGAAGAACAATAATGTGCGTATGTTTGTGTGCGTGAACAGACTGGCTGACGGTAAGTGACCGTCGCCCGCCACGGCAGCCATGGCACAACGTCTTGGTCCTCAACGCCTCGTTCCCCTCGTCCACGCCTCGGCGGAGCGAGCTGCAGACGACGAGCGCCTACCTCCTGCCGAGCTTCAAGTACGTGCCGTTCCTGCCGCGCGTGAGCTTCGACAGCGTCCAGGCGCTCGCCAAGGGGTATCTGCTCCCGGAGAAGCTGCACCCGATGCACGACGGCCTGTCGCCGATCCACCGCGACCGGCTGACGCGCGAGGCCGCCTACCGGCCGCTGCTGTACGGGGTGCGGGACGTCACCGACGTGCTGGTGCTGATCTGCGGGCACGGCGGGCGGGATATGCGGTGCGGCGTCATGGGCCCCGTGCTGCGGGAGGAGTTCGAGAGGAGGCTCGAGGGGTCCGGGGTTGCCGTCGCCAGGGGCCCCGTGGAGGTGGACGAGAGCGGCGAGGAGAAGGGAAGGATCGCGGCGCCGGAGGGACAGGAGGAAAATGAGGAGAAAAAGGAGGGCGGCGACGGGGAGATGGTGGCCAGGGTCGGGCTGATTAGCCACATCGGCGGTCACAAGTTTGCGGGGAACGTCATTGTGTACATTCCGCCGGGCTTGCGGATGATCAGCGGCGAGAAGCACCCGCTCGCCGGGAAGGGGATCTGGCACGGCAGGGTCGAGCCGAAGCACGTCGAGGGCATCGTCAAGGAGACGGTCCTCGGCGGCCGGGTGATTGCAGATATGTTCCGCGGGGGCATCGACGAGAACCGAAAGATTTTGAGACTGTGAGAGGGGAGGGGATACATTATTGTTCGGTCAGGACGGGTTGGGTGTGTAAGAGGTACTTTGTAAGATGGACGGGACGGGACATCTTTCCTTCTGGAGTATCTGGAAGCTCAGCGGGAGACACAGTGAAGAGGGTGTCAAATGTACATAGTTGCGGTCTTGGATGCAGTGTTTTGCTTCCGTCTCACAGCGCTCTCTAACCACAAAGTAGCCTTAACAGTCCATCCGCCGGCAAGGACTCGGTTTAGTGCGCTACGGCGGGCTGATTCCGGGGTGCTTGGTGCTTGATTCCGGAAGACGTGTCGAGTTTCGGTCTCACCAGCCATCTGAATGAAAACGGAGTCGCTTTGATGCGTTGGCGGGAACAGCACGGGTTCCCAGACGTTACACGGCACACAGGTGAATAGGACTGACGATCAGGCGTACGTCGAGGGACGAGCCGATGCTTCGAGTTCCGAGAGAACATTTCTCACGGTACACTCAGACTGTGAAGACGAAATGAAGACTTTGGTCATTTGTGAGGCTTCAAGTTATTTGCTGCAGGCATGTACGTGCTCTGATCGAATCGTCTTGGGCATCGTCATCCCCGACACTCGCACCCGGCACCCAAGACAATTCTCACCAAATCCGACTCCAGCACACTGCTTGCGAAATTTTCTTGCCAACAATCCGCATAAGCCCGAGAGAACTTGACCAAACAGGATTCATTGCGACTGAACATACCATTGAGTGGAAATGTCGTGCGGGTTGAGTGGCGTTGGAGGTTCCTGGCGTGTTCGACTCACGTGACCGTGCGCATCTCCTCTATTGCGCCAAAGCAGCCAGCTAGCCGGCCGGCCTGCTTGAAGCTCTCATCAGCATCATCGACTTTGCACGCATCGAAGCGCCTTCGCCAAAAAAAAAACAATAAAAAAAAACAATAAAAAATGTCTCTGGGCTGCAACAACAATTGAGCCTTGGAAACCCAGGCCTCATCCCAGAATGACGTCTTCCGCGCTGGCTTCCGCCACGGGTGCGGCCGGCCGGTCCGTCGCCCGCATCCAGCGTCACCAGCTCCGTGCAACCTCCGCCGCCGCAGCTGCATCCCGGTCCACAACACCGACGACATTGGTGGCGCACTGCAGCCGCTTGCCGAGGCAATTTCACAGTTGTCAGGCCAGGCGCACATCTTTCGCACCCCGTCGCTTGCAATCTGTGCTAAACACACTCACCACCACCATCACCACCGCCGCCACCGCCGCCACCACCACCCCGATCCCGGTCCCGGCTCCGGCCTTGGCTAGCCGCCGCCTCCTTTCCACGACTCCCGCCAAACACGCCCATCACACGTCTCAAGAGGCATCCTTCATAAGCCCTCGGTACCTCCCCCTCCTCGTCCTCCTCGCGGTGGCCGGCGTCGCCTGGGACTCCCAATGGCTCTTCCCCTCCGCGCCCGTCTCCGCCGACCCGGCCAAGCAGACCGTCCTCGGGTCTGCCCGCAGGTTCGTCCCCTTCGCCGTCGTCGCCCGCGAACAGGTTTCCTCGACCTCCTTCATCCTGACCCTCAAAGCCCCCGCGAACAAGCTCCCCGGCGTCGCCTCCCTCTGGAACGTCTTTGATCTGTGGTGCGTCGAGGTCAAGCAGCCCCAGATCCAGGTCGCGCGGGAATACACGCCCCTCCCCCCCCCGACGGACGCGGCAGCAGACGAGGACGACACGCTGAGGCTGTACGTCCGCGCCGTACGAGGCGGCGAGGTGTCGACGTATCTCAGCCGCCTGTCGCCGCCTTCTCCGGACGGCGCCGTTGCGGGGGACACGGTCGAGCTCCGCGGCCCGCATGGCGAGTTCGACCTGCGCTCGCGCCTCGGCGGGCGGGGCGACCGCGTCGTGTTCCTCGCGGGCGGCACGGGCATCGCCAGCGCCCTGCAGGCCGCCCACGCCGTGCTCCCGCTGCCCCAGGCGCCGTCGATGACCATTTTCTGGGCCGTGCGTAGCCGCGACGAGATTCGCCGGGGCGGCGGGAGCTCGTCTTCGTCATCGTCGTGGTGGAACTTGAGCTGGAACCGGAGCTGGAACCCCTTTTCAGGACGCTCGTCGGAGGGCCCCGGATCCCGGTGGTCCGGCATCCGGGCCGAGGCGCTGACCGTGGGAACCGAGGACCCTTCGCCCGTCAGCAGGGAACTCGTGGCGTTGAAGGAGAAGTACGGCGACAGGCTCGACGTGCGCGTCGTCATCGACCAGGAGGGCACCGCCGTCCGTGACTCGGACCTAGCCGCGTCTCTCACGTGCCGCCCGGGCGGTCCCGAGACGACGCACGCCGTCCAAGGGTGCCGGTTCCACTCGCAGCCGGCGCACCTCGGCATGGTGGACGGCGCGCCCAACGACGGGAAGCGGGGCCTGTTCCGGCAGAGCGACTGCGCGTGCTCCTCCTCCGCGACGTCGGCGGCGCCGGGCAAGAACGTGTTCGTGGTGTCCGGGCCCGAGGGCTTCGTCGAGGCCTACGCGGGAGCCAAGGTGTGGCGGGATGGCGGGCAGCTGCAGGGCCCTGTGGGCGGCATGCTGGGCGCGCTGCAGAGGAAGAACCCCGACACCCTGAAGGACTGGATCGTCCTCAAGCTGTAAGAGGAATCGTTGGTATGAGAAACACCTGTACAACATGTGAAGAAAGGCACCGCATGTACGATGCGAAAAGGAGACACACGAGAGAGCGTGATGGACTGTCCGAACAGACTCGAAATCGATAAGCGCTGTCTAACTCTGGAAGCTGTCCATGGCTCAATCCAAATATATTTCATACAAAGTAAAGATTCCAGCCCCGGCAACTCCGCCTAACAATGCAAACGCGGCAACCTCTGTGGCCGCGAACCGGAGCCGACCCCCCCAGACGCCCTTTTTGTAAGATAGATGCGAAAGAAGATCCCACGACCAAGCACGCTGATGATGATGATAATGGTGATGATGATGATGATGGTCGCGATTATGCTCTCTACGTGCTCTGCACTTTCCTGTACGAGGGCGGCTTCATCGTCCTCCTGATGAGCTTCACCGCGTAGGGCGGGATGAGCGATATGGCCGCGATGGCGAGAACGCGCCAGATGAACCCCCTGGACCGCGGTTAGTGGGTGGTGCATGCAAAACAGAAGGGAGCTTCTCACAGTGTAATGATGAATTGGAGGTCAAAATAGTCGCCCAAGAATGGCACGGAGCCCACGAAGACGACAAAGGTGCCGACGATGGAGATAATCATGACGGGATGCCACGTCGTGATTTCAATGGCAACCATGAGGAGCTCGTTGAGCACCAGCACGGTGTACGATACGGCCACCATCTTGGGCCCCTCGACTTCTGTGAGGATCTGCGAGAGCCCTTGGATGGTGCAGCCTTGATAGATTGAAACGGCAACCCAGACGAAGAAGGTCCGATAAGACAGTGATCGCCCGGAGGTGAGCTCCTTATACAGTTCGGGATAGAGGTTAGCCAGGTTCTCGTCTACGTCCTTGTCGAGGACGAGCGAGAGAACAGGGAACGCGGTGTACACGGTGGAGTATCCCACGAGAAGCCAGTTCTAGATAGGTGGTTGGTTGGTGGTCAGAAAGGGAAACAAAAGATTCCGTAGGCTGGTTGCGAGAAACACACCTTGTAAAGACCTTCGGGCTCGAATTTGATGGCGATGCTGTACATGGTCTGGCAGACGGCAATGATCAGCCCGCGATGGATGACAAATTGGGCAAGCTTGGCGCTTCGCTTGTAGCTGTTTCGTCCGTGCCAGACCAGGAGTTTGGTCAAGTGGAAGAACTGCTCGATGGAGAAATCGGCCGCCAAACTGGCCTGGCGACCCTCCTTGCCCACGATACCAACACCGACGTCCGCCGCCTGGATCATGGAAACATCGTTGCCGCCGTCACCGATGCAGCAGACGCGTTTCTTGGTGTACTCCTTGATCAGCTTCGCAATCTCCGCCTTCTGCGTCGGCGAGCACCGGCAAGCAACAACAGTCGGGAGCTGTACGGCAACGGACACGAACTCGATCCGGAAATGGGTCAGAAACAGAGCCAGACTCTCGCCGTCTATCAGGAGGCAGGAGTCCGTCTTGCCCCGGAGGAAGTCGAGGTGGTCTTGCGCATTATCCTTCTTCTTAAGCTTGGATACGGTATAGATGTACTGGCCGCGGGCGACCAGCTTGGAGCTCACGGCGACACAACGTGCCGTCTCGACCTTGTCACCAGTCAACATCCAGATCTTGATGCCGGCATTCCTCAACAGCTCCAGCGATGGCTTGACGTCTTTCTGAAGCTTGTCCTCGACGCCGGTGACGCCGAGAAGTTCCAGGTCGCGCTCGAGGTGCTGAGCCACGACACGCTGCATGCCGGCGTCGCGGCCGGCGATGGCTAGCGAAGCTGCCTGGTAGCTTCCGGTGAACTCTTTGTACTGTTCGTACGATAGACGTTTGCGTCCGACCACGAGTGTGCGGAGACCCTCCCGAGCCATGTTGGATGTTTCCTCGTCGAGCCAGTCGTTCTCGGCGACTATGGGGCTCATGACCGTATCAGCACCCTTTTGGTAGAACCAAATCTCGCTATCGGCAAGATTCGGTGCTGTTGACCGGGCCTGCTCAAGGAACTGAACGACAATTCCCATGCGCTTTCCTTCCGACGTGAAAGGGAAGACGTCGAGGATGCGCACGCGGACAATCTCGCGGCCGTTTTCCGTTGACTCGAGGACCATGCTTGTACGGTCCCGATAGGCGAGGCGGAGGCCAACGGACTCGGTCCAACGGACGATGGCAATTTCGTCCGGAGAAGACGCCTGGTACGAGACCACGGTCTTTCCGTCCTCCTCCTCTGTCGTCGGCGTCACGTTGTGGCACAACGCCAGAGCAAGGACTACGTCTCGCACACGGGACCCGATCTCTCTTCTCGTACGAGTCGCTCCGACGTTGGTCGAGTTTGCGAACGTCGACGAAGGGGTGATCAACATCGTGTGCGACGAAGGGTCGGTGGTCGGTTGAATGTGGAAGCCTTGCTTGACATACGACGTGACCTCGTCCATGGCCTCGTTGGCGTAGGAAACCGTGCCGACGTGAATTTTCTTCATCTCCATCTCGTTCTGTGTCAAGGTGCCAGTCTTGTCACTGAGCAGATACTCGATTCTGCCCAGGTCTTCGGGGATCGTGCTCGTTCGAACAACGGCCCCGGGAATACCAGGGTCGCGTTGGATGAACCAGGAGTACGCGCTCTTACCCATGTCGAGATTGACGCGCAGACTGATGGGTACAATGGTCGAGAAAAGGATCAAGAATCGCATGATCTTGATGTACCAGACGTTGCCCTCGGTGTTGCCGAAGCCTTCCAAGGCCACAAGAATGATAGAGAGTGCCAAGGTCAGGGCGCACAATATCTTGGTCAAGGAATTGATTTCGTACTCCAGGAGACCGGTCTTCGATCGCGAGGGAGCGGTCGACAGCGCCGATCTCGTCTGAGGTCCAGTGTACATGATGACCGCGAGCGTGGTGGCGTTGGAGGCGATGACTGTGTTCGCCCAAGCTGTGTTGTCTATCGACAAAGGGGCCGATGTTCCATCGTCTCCTTCGAGTGCTCCCTGTTGATCTTGGGCGTCTCGTCTGCTGGGTAGTAGCTCGACTGTGCCCAAGAACTCGTTCACCTTTCTATCCGGCTTACCTCCCGTGACACGGAGACGAACAAACTCCTCCGCGGGCAGGGTTTGCGATAAGGGCGATGCCAGCCGCAGCTTCCAGTCTGTTTCTCCGTCCAGTTGGTCAGTTCTGATGAAAGTCTCGCCAGTTGCGCCGCCGGCGTTGTCGTTGCTCTCAACTTCTTTGCCCTTTGTTGGCAACTTTACGTTCCCGGGCTCTTCGTCCGTATTTACCAGCAACGATTCTTCTTCCACGATTGTCTCCATGACGGGCGATGCATTTGTCGTCTCTGAGGTGATGCACTTCAGAATCACCACGTCGGCGGGGACTCTTTGCCCCTTGCTCAACTTGAGGACATCGCCAACCTTGAGGTCGCGCGACTTTCGGCCGACTTCGCGGACAAACGAGGACGGCTCTGCGACAGGCCCGTCTCCTTCGGCCCGCTCTTCTTCCTCTCGAATATCCGATAGTCTGTCTCGGATGTTGACCGTGTTTTTGCCCTTTTTCCTCAGGGAATCCGACTTGAGCCTCTTGTGAGACCGCTGCCCAGAAACCATCCCCCGACCAGGCTCTTCGAACACCAAGACTGTGTACGCCTCCGCATTCGCCTCATTATCCCTCCTCCTCCTCTCGATGTCGTCGTAAGCCTCCTTTCCCATGGTAATCACCAGCACAAAGGCCAGCGGTGCAACGTATGTCGTGAGGTAGCCGATTCGTAGGGCGGGGATCGCCTGGGATAGGGCCACCAGCAAAAAGTACATGTTGAAGAAGAACGAGAATTCGTTATATAGTGTGACGGGCAGGAAGGTGAGCGCCGTGTACTTGGCGTTGGATATGAGGTTCGGAGGGAATCTTGTCGCCTGTGATGACCCTACGGCAACGAGACGGGAGCTCGACGGGTCATCCTCGTCTTGGTCTTGCCCATCGTCCTTGGCGGCTTCCTGGGTGCCCGAATTGGACATAAAGCTAGGGAGTCGTAGGCTCGAAGTGAGGCGCTCGAACCTGTCTCCGGCGAAAGAGCGGCGCCTGGGAGGCGAGCCGCCGGGGAGGAGAGGCGAATCATCGTCCGAGCCTGCGCCTGGGTTTCCGTCTCTATACCGCGACGAAGAGGACGAAGAGCCTCCGGGTTCGCCGAGAAGTGCTTGGGCATCCTCGCTGGCGTCGTCGCGGTTCTGGCCGAGTTCGCCGTATCCCCTGGCCTTCTGCCCAGCGCGGCGTGAGCCCCCCATGCGAAGATTCCGCAGTGCTATACGTGGTGATCGGTGCTCGGTGGATTGACGGTCGTGCCGGATGAGGCCAGAACTGCGCTTGGTGGTTGTGGTCGCAGGATCGAGCTCCTGGATGTCGAGATCGAGGTCTGAATCAGAATCATTCCCCGGGGAGCCTGGCGGATCCGCGGAACGGTATGAAGTTTGGGAAGGCATCCCGCCCACATTGGGAAGAGGATGTGTATGCAAATCAACAAGTCTTTAGGCGGATGCCGTGGAGTGGGAAGTCGCGATAGAGTTCGGTCGCATGTGCCTGTGCTGCCTTTGATCCAGGAGCTGCATCGGATAGCGTCGGGGGGGGGGGTTCGAGTCGACGGACGGCGCAGACGCTCGGGTGTGTGAGCTGGAACGTCCAGGCACGATGACGGTGCTGATATCCCGCAAGAAGATGTGTTGTGTATCCTCAAGAGATGTGGTGTTTTGGACAAGTAATGGGTTATCGCAAGCAGTGCCGAGAGGCTTGGAGGCTTGGATAAGGTCGCCTGGAACGGCTGAACGGATCCAGTTAGGTGGACGTGCTATGGTACCTATCCGTTCAGGGGAGGTACGGGGAGGCGCTTTATGTGACGGAGGCAGCCGCGTGGCCTCTGAGCATGCTGTAAATTCGCCTGCCTGAACTTGTCAGCGGGTACACCTTGGACGTGGCGATCAGCTGTGCGGCAGCTAGCGGGGAGCTTGCCAAGCTTCCTCAGGTAGGGTAGGTAGTTAGGTAAATACCTAGGCTGCTGGCGGTTCTCTATCACTCAACGTCCTACAGCACTGCGACCATAAGTTGTTAGGTACCTAGGTACCTAGCTACACAACAGAGGAGAGTGTAGATACATTTGCATGTGAGTATCAATGATTCTCTATTCTAGAACCCTCCATATATACACACACACGCAACAATTTACCTACATAATCTTAGTAGTATTTCAAAAACTGAGTCGTTTCGTGTAGTTTCAGCTACACAACCATTGTTATGGTATGGTCATCAGTGGTTGTATTGTGTGGGTTGTAGGTTGTAGGTACCTGCCCTAGCAGGGCAGATGTAACAACCATGTCGTGTGATAAGTAACAACATGTCGACACCCAGTGAAGCACTCTGTCTGCTTCGATACCCGGAGGACCCTCGGGTCTCCGGTGCAGCGGAGAGGTCGTGCACGGTGCGACCTTGGTGGGTACCCTTTTGGACACGGAATGACGGAATCAGTCTCTGACTTCTCTGACTGGATAGCCCATTCCAGCCCAGGACGCCGCCTCAACGACAGTCTACAGACAGACTCGTGGGTTTTAGGGGAGACCCATGCTAAAACAGGCCGCAGACTTGCAGATGACGGTATGTACCCAGGCCCTTCGGTTGCTAGGAGAGATACATGCCACTTGCATCGCGCCACGCCATACCCTTATCGTACCTGCCAGCTTGCAGTTACAGTTGCGCCTCTAGTCCTCGGTCTCTTCGAAGTTCGGGCCACCTCATATTCCATCGGTTTTGGCTCATTAGACTTTCCTCCTCCGACCAGCGAAAAAAAGACCACCTTCACGTCTGACCTTCGCATTCGACCCACCAACTCCTCATCTTCAGTTCAGCATGGAGCTTGTCGTTGTGTATTCTATCTAGACCTCTGTTTCTGTTGTATATGTATGTTTATTCCCTTGTGATGGATGTTCCTTTGCATTTCCTATCTGGGCCACGTCGGCGTCGCGTCGATTCGACGCCAGATCCCCTGGACTCGCTCGTCCTTGGTCTTTTGCTGACAATCCCGACGTAGCTGTTTCCCGAGCCTTTGACCTCGTCACATCGAAAAAACCCGCATGAATCGACCTAATTAGCCGACATACCATGTCCTCTGAGACCGCGAACGCCTCGTGGCATCCGGCTTTCATGCCCAACGATGCCGGTGGCGATGCACCCTCGCGCGCAAACCTCGACGCCTCACCACCCTCAGCCCTCGCCCCAACTCAAGTCGCCCAAGATGCCGAGTCTTTAATGCCAACGCAACAAGTGAACCAGCGGGAGGATGATTCAGGACAAGAGACTAGCCCCTGGCTCGCAGAGGCCCCCGAGGAAGATGCCACTGACGATTGGCCTGTCTTTGACCGAGAGGAGATAGACGTCCCAGTCGAATCTGACGAGGCCACCGAGGAAGATGCCGATATGAACGCAATTGCGGAGCCTGGGCCGACATCTCCATCCCCTCTTCCTCCGGCGGCAGAGGGGGCTGCCTCGGAGCCCCGTACTGTCGCCGAGGGATCCAAGCCAGCTGCACCTGTGCTGGGTCACACCAGCAACAACTCATTCACCAGGACCGTTTCCCACGAGTTTAACTGGGATGATGACCACGACGCCGAGTGGACTCTTCCTCGAACCGATACGGATCCTTTCAAATTCATGCCGCCTAGTGACAGAACCAATTCGTTCCCACCTGTGCCGCCTGTTTCCGGAGCATCCACTACTGTCCCAGTTCCTGGCACGGAGCAACCCCTTCCGTCCAACCAAGCCGAGGATCTAATCAATGAGATTGAGAACGCGCCCGACCATTTCGACACTGGCGCCCTCGAAGAGATGAATCATGATGCGACTGGATTTGATGTTGCATTCGGCAACGAAGACACCCGCGACGATGAACAACACTACGTTGGTCGCGACGCAACTTTCACCGAAGAAGAAAATCTTGGTTCGCGGTACGAAGAAGGAGTTCCGTTGATTCCTCACGCGGAAACAAACGGGGGGAGCTCGCAACCCTCGCAGATCCTGGCTGGCTTCGAGGAGGAGGCAACCGGCGACGATGATTTCTTCAGCCAGGTCCGGAGCTCCGGCAACGACGGCTTCCCAGACTTTGCCGGGAACCAGCCATTGGAGCGCAAGTCTACGATCCAAGTCATGGGTGACATGGACACAACTACACTGTCCAAAGTCGACACGTTAGGAGAGATGCTTGAAGAGGACGAGGACGAGGCGGAGGGCGACAACGAGAATAAGGACGAGAATAAGGACGAGAATAAGGACGAGAAGAAGGACGAGAAGAAGGACAATGACGACGAGAATGATGCGGCGGCCGGGACCCAGCCAACGGACACAACGGATGGTCTGGCGGCAACCCCAGAGTTTGCACAGCTTGAGGATACAGAAGCAAAGCCAACGGATGACCTCGCCGCCAAGTGGGAAGAAGCTTTTGCGGACGATGATGGTGAGGACTTTCTGCTCGACGACACAAACGACGAGTCCAAGCCAGTAGATCCATCTGCATTCTTTGGAAGCGACGACGAAGGCTTTCTTGAGGACGAAGATGAACCCCAACCTCCTCATCCTCTCCCCGCGGCGCCCTCTCAGGCCCAGCCCGCCAGCCAGCAGGGGCGATACACGCCTGCTGCCGTACCTCAGCAAGCTGCTTCGTCTCCTTACGCTCCAAGCATGCAGGCGGTATCATCTCCATACCAACCCCAAGCGCCAGCTACACCTTTTGTGCCTGCGGCTCCATACGGCGCTCAGCGCACACAGTCAGCTGCCCTTCACGCCGTCCAACAGACGCGTCCTGAGCCTCCAAAAGCACAGAGTTTCGCGGCCCAATCCAAAGGCGGCTACACATCTCCTTATGATCTTCCCATGGAAGTGGTTGTTCCAAAGAAAAGGGCCAGCATGCAGCAGCTCCCTCGAAGCTCTTCGACTGGGCCTGCACTGGCTCCTCCAAGAAGCTCCAGCATGAAGGCTCATACGCCCCCGCCCCCGCCGGGACCTGCTCTTTCTAGTACCCCGCCCGCAAGGTCGAGCCAATCTGTTCAGCCTCCTCTGGCAGGAAATAAAGCGGCTCCGACTCTCCGAAACAAGGACAGCTTCTTCGAGGAGCTGCCTGTGGCTTCCAAGCCTCGGTCTGCTTCGCGACAGAGCTATCGTGTTTCCTCGCCTTCTCTGGCTGGCCCTCCCGAGCCTCTCCAGCCCTCAACGCAGGCTCAACTTGCTCCGTCGCCTTTGTCGCCGCCCATGCTCTCGCCCCCCGGTATGTCCCGCTCGGCATCCGGGGGTATTCCGAACTTAGTGCCTGGCGAGCGCGTCAACCCCTATGCCCCTCAATTGGCACAGCAGCAAGTCCCTGGCATTCCGAGCAACGCCAGGTACTCGCCTGCCCCTCCATCAGCGCCGGCGACCAATGGAGCCAGTCGTCCGACCTCTTCAAGCAGATACTCGCCAGCGCCGACAGGAGCAAGACCTCCCGTGCCCGCTTTCCACTCAGCTACTGCGTCTCCCACTGTTTTGCCTCACTTGCCCAGGACATCCAGCCCCCTGGCTCACTTTGAGGTCTCGCGCGATGCGCCGGCAAACAATGGCGACCATGCG
Organism: Colletotrichum shisoi; assembly: GCA_006783085.1. NCBI lineage: Eukaryota > Fungi > Ascomycota > Sordariomycetes > Glomerellales > Glomerellaceae > Colletotrichum > Colletotrichum shisoi. The sequence goes on along the minus strand of PUHP01000153.1, from coordinate 13,043 downwards.
CAACCCGATCGTAGGTCGAGCTACAGTCTTGAACCTCGCCGAGTGCCATCGCTCCCGACGACGCGCGAGGTCGAGGAAGAGGACGAGTCGAAGTCTTCGCAGCCAAGTCAATCTGCCAATGGCGTCCCTGCGGAATCTCGCTACAGGCCCGCGCCACCGGCGGCAGCAAGGCAGACGCCCCCGCCGTCCTATGCCCCTCCTATGAGCTCGACTTTGTCTCCTCCCAAGAGGTCAACCTCTGGCTACCTACCGCAAGCCGCCCTCCACGATTCGCCGCCAGACAACAGGTTTGCACCACCCCAAAGGTCCTACACGCAGTCGCCAGTATCCTCCCATGAGGCTCGCCCGTCGTCTCAACCCGTGCCTCGGCCAGCCTCAGTCCAAAGCCCAACATCGCCTCGCGCAGCGCGAACGTTTCAGTCGGCGCAGGCTTCGGTGCCCCGCCCTCGGGGATCGTCCCAGAGTCAGACCTTGGTTGCGCCGACCGATGGCCGCGAAAACGACCCCCTCCAACGATGGAAAGGCGCACCGATCATCTCGTGGGGTGTTGGCGGAACCATCATCACCTCGTTTCCCAAGAATGTGCCGCGTTACAGCATGGGCTCAACAGCCCCGATGATCATCCGCAGCCCGGGAGAAGTCCACGTGAAACATGTGAAGGACATCCAGCCGCTCGAAGAGAGACTGGCAAAGTTCCCCGGACCCCTGCGTGGCAAGTCAAAGAAAAAGGAAACAGTGGCCTGGCTGACTGCGGGGATAGAATCCCTTCAGAAAGAGCTGCCCGATGGTTCCTTCCAAACCCAGTTGTCGCACGAGCACAAGCGTACCATTGAGAGGGTTCTACTGTGGAAAATTCTCCGAGTCTTTGTCGAACACGATGGCGTCTTGGAAGGCAATGCCGCGGTTGACAAGGCCGTCAGAGATGTGCTGGCTCCTGGCCTCGGCACTGATGAGGCTGAAGGCGCAACAACAACAACAACAACAACAACAGGCTACGGTGCTGGTGTCAGCGGCGTCGATGCACTCCAAGAATCTTCATCGACTCAGATGAAGGCTGATGCCGTGGATTCATCCGTGATGAATCAGATTCGAAAACACTTGCTGGTTGGTGACCGCGAAAAGGCGGTTTGGGTTGCAGCCGACAAACGACTCTGGGGACACGCCATGTTGATCTCCAACACTGTGTCCCAGGATCTGTACAAACAAGTGGCACAGGAATTTGTCAGGAAAGAGGTCAACTATCCTGGACACAACAACGAGTCCGTCGCTGCGCTGTATAAGGTGCTCTCTGGGAACCATGACGACTGCGTTGATGAACTGGTGCCCGCTCACGCCCGCGCTGGTTTCCAGCTCGTCAACACGACCTCGTCTACCGGGCCGACGAAGGATGCAACTGAAGGACTCGACAAATGGCGCGAGACCCTGGGATTGGTCCTGAGCAACAGAAGCCACGAGGATTTTCGTGCGCTGAATGCCCTGGGCCGTTTGTTGTCCTCGTACGGACGAGCCGAAGCTGCGCATATCTGCTTCCTCTTTGCTAGGAAAACCACCGTCTTTGGAGGTCTGGACGATGCAGCCTCCAACTTCGTGCTTGTCGGAGCGGATCACAAGACTCAGGGTGAACAGTTCGCAAAGGAAACCGAGGCACTGCTGTTGAGCGAAGTTTACGAGTACGGCCTGTCACTGGCAGGAAGCTCAACTTTGGCCGCCGGCGTGCCGCACTTGGCTGCATACAAGCTCCAGCATGCCATGACACTGGCCGAGTACGGCCTCCGTGACAAGGCGTTACAATACTGCGAGGCTCTTGCCACGTCCATCAACGCCCAGACCAAAAGATCGCCCTACCATCATCCGATCCTGGAGACAGCAGTAGAGAATCTCAGGACGAGACTCAAGCAGGCGCCCAAGGAAGAATCATCATCTTGGATCACTAAACCAAGCATGAACAAAGTCTCAGATACCGTCTGGAGCCGCTTCAATAAGTTTGTTGCTGGCGACGAGAATGATGGCTCTGCCGCAGGGGCATCCGCGGAGGGCGGCGTAGAATCCGGACCTTTTGCTCGGTTGGCAGGAGGCACGCCAACCATCAGTCGATCGCCATCCGTGTCGAACTTTGAACCCATCTACGGAGCCGGTGCCCCAAGTTTCCCAGTCGGCTCCCCTCCTGCTGCGGTTCCGCTACCAGTGACAAGGGCCGCGTCCCGATATGCGCCTGCCGCATCTCAAACGCCGGCGCTTTCCAGCTCTTATGAGCCCGGCTCCGGATACACACCGGGCCCAGCCTCAGTCGGACGGTCATCCAACGAGTACTCCCGCAGTGCGTACGAACCTCGAACGTCGATGGATTCACAGCCTGGTCACACAAACGGCGGATACATTCCTCAAACATCGGCAGCGCCATCCCAGAGTTACACGCCACTTGGCTACGGTAACGGCCAAGATACCACTGCTTCCGCTCAGATACAACCCGGCGCATCTACCATGTCTCCCACCGTGCAATCGCCGACAAAGTCGACGTACCGGGGATATGAGCCCTATGGCGCAAGCCATACCCCTGCTGTCGCGGCAGATGAATTCCGTCCCCAAGAGCCGACAGAGAACAATCAGCAGCCAAACCCGGCTAGCTCGGGCTACCAGCCGCCTTCGTACGGATACGAGCCGCCGGCCTTGACACCCAATGACGAGACGGAGACACACGCTGGGAATCCCGGCGGCGCTGGCGGCTACGAGCCCCCCACTTATCAGTCCTACGGCTACGAACCACCCTCGTACAACCCCGAACCTGGCAATGACGACGAAGTCGTGGAGCGCAAGCCAAAGCCAAAAAGCTTCATGGACGACGATGACGATGATGATATCCCTGCTCTCAAGGCGCTGAAACCTCAGGACAAGAGTAAATCGGACAAGGACAAGGAGAATGAGGAAATGTTTAAGAAGGCAGCGGAGGAAGACGGTAAGCACAAAGAACGTACAATGGAGGCAGCAGGTTCGCTAACACTAAACACAGCCAAGCAAGCAGCAGCAGCTCAGCAACAGCAAAAGAAGGGATGGGGCTTCACCAGCTGGTTCGGCGGCAAGAAAGAAGCCAGCCCCGACCCTCAGCAGGGCAACAAACCTGTCAAGGCCAGCCTTGGTGAATCTAGCAGCTTTGTGTACGACCCCGACCTGAAGCGCTGGGTAAACAAGAAGGGGGGTGCGGATGCTACCCCGGCGAAGACGGCGACGCCGCCGCCGCCAAAGGGGGCCCCAAGATCCAACGCAGGAACGCCGCCGCCACCTCGCACCATGACACCGCCGATGGGTCGGGCAAGCGCGCCACCCGGAGGCCCGCCGGGGCCGGCACTAGGCAAAGCGCCATCCCAGGAGAGCCTCAGTGTGCCTCCAGGAGCTTCGCGACCGTCCAGCTTGATACGATCAGTGTCGAGCACAAGCACTGGTGGGCCTCTCGCCGGACCCCCGAGCCGGCCAGCAACGAGTATGAGCAATGCCAGCAGCATCGATGACTTGATCAGTGCGGCAGGCCCGCGCAAGCCGGGAGCCAAGAAAGCGAAGAAGGGCGGCCGATACGTCGATATCATGGCCAAGTAGGCGACTACATGAGAGAATTGCGATTCCCAAATGCACAAGCGAGCGTGGCTAAGCTGGTGGAACGAACCAGCAGCAGATGTTGTAACATAGATCCTCCAAGTACAAACATTGTAATAGTTGATTGGCACCTTTGATGCGGAATGGGAATGATTAGCCATATTGTATATTTCTTCTTCTTCTTCCACGGTTGCATAACGCAGAGAGTATTTCCATCTTCAAATGTTTGCTGTTTTGTCTGAGGTACGTTGTGATGGCGTAGTTCATGACTTGGCCTGTGTGTGTGGGGTTGACACGGTGTCGCCGCAAGGAATCCCAGACGGGATCATCGTTGACGGCCAAAACATGACACTTTCAGAATGTCTCTCCCGGGTTGCTTGACAGTTTTCTTTCACGGTGCTTTGGGGAGATTGCCCTGGGTGAAACGACGACATCCGGCAAAATTGTCACCTGCAAAGACCGAGAGGTCAAACAAGAGTTGGAGAATGAGAGATGCAGGGTCCAGTACGGTACCGGCGGGGGATGGTGATAACCGTTAACTAGCCTCTTATCAATGGACTATTTGATTGGTCCAATTCAGGGCAACGTCGCTGGGTTCGGTGGGTAATTGATGGGATGTGCACGCAATGCGGCAGCCTTGAAGTGGCCGGGCGCCCATCTCTCTCCAACCGGACGCGTTTTAGGGGACAAGGAGGCTAAAACGGCCCTCGGCCCCCCGCGGATGGCTGCACTGTGACGCTGAAAGAGCGGCGTGACATTGTGGAGCGATTCCCCTGACGGCGTCAAAGACCTCGCAGTTCCCGATTCCTTACTCCCCAGTACAGGTAGCTAGCTAGATAGCTGAACATCACAGTGTCTGCCCGCTTCACCTCGGCCTCACTATTTACTTCGCTCCTGTTTTCTGCGTGTATCTTTTGTTCTTCGTCTGCCTTGGATCTGTTGTTTTTGCCTGAACGAAACGTTGGGTCGCGTTTCAGCCCTCTTCACCCTGCTACATCACCAACAACTGACCAACCTCGAGGTGCATCGCCACCACCTCATTGAATACCTACCTACCTTACCTACCTTTGCTGCCGTACCTCCGACCCTTCCACAACCCACCACGTACACCTCGCCCTCTCCGCCTGATATCGGTATTGCCGTCACCCTCACGGCTGCCTTGGACCTATAAGAGCCACTCGTGCCTCGTTCCTTGCGTCCAGGAATCCTCGACACTGGACTTTGCCCGACAATGAACGCATGCGCATCGTAACCCCACCGAGAAATACCCTTCAACGATGGACTACTCACGGCTGAAGGCTGTTGCTATGCAGGGCGGCGAAGATGAAGAAGCCGTCACTGTCGATACCCGTGCCTTGATCGACAAGGTCCTTGCCAGATACTCGGGCGAATGGACAACACTGCGAGAGTTGATTCAAAACGCCGCCGACGCCCAAGCAACGACCGTCAAGGTCAAGTGGGAGACGCTCCCTTCAACTTCAGTCGCGCTCCCCGCCACCACGAACCGTTCCGAACTCCTCAAGCATGTCATTGCAAACCACACACTCCGCCGCCTGGTCGTGGCGAACGATGGCCAGCCTTTCACCAAGACGGACTGGGGAAGGCTGAAGAGGATTGCGGAGGGAAACCCTGATGAAACAAAGATTGGTGCGTTTGGCGTTGGGTTCTACAGTGTCTTCGCCGACTGCGAGGAGCCGTTCGTGAGCTCCGGCAACGAGGCCATGGCGTTCTACTGGAAAGGGAACGCCCTATTCACCAAAAAGTCCACCCTGCCTGAGGACCAGACCAGCTCCGACACCACCTTTGTCCTCGACTACCGCAACTCCACCACGCCTCTACCGAACCTCTTGTCCGTTAGCCAGTTCCTCGCCACGAGCTTGACCTTTGTTGCTCTGCAGCATGTCGAGTTTTGGATAGACGATTACAAGATTCTGGATCTTCACAAGAAGACGTCGCCCAGCCTCGATGTGCCCATTCCGAGAGACGTCGAAACACGGACGAGAGAGGGCCTGATGAAGGTCAACTCTGTCGAGCGGACCAGCACGCAGATCGACGCAGCCGTCATGATCGCCGCTGGCTGGAAGCCGAAAGCCACGACAACGTCCAAATCCGACCAGTACGGTCTCGGGGCCGAAGTCCCATCGTTACGGAGCTTCTTCTCGAGACTGACATCCACCGCTTCGCAAATTACTGCCAAGAGAGAGGAAGCAGCGGCCCAGGAAGAGATCAGCGAGGATGTCACCAAAATCTCCACGTCGACCATTTTCCTTCGTGTCACAACCGCCTGGGTTAAGACCAGCGTGTCGACATCCTTCGCCACTGAGTTGGAGCGTGCAACCAAGAAACCACCACCAAAGACAACGAAGCTGGCCATTCTCACATCCTCTTACGACGAAACCATGGCTTCGGAGAGCTCGCGCTCCGACACCGTCTCCAAGTCTGTGGATGTCTTCGCTTCAGTGCTGCCCAGCAAGAAGCCAGGAGGCCGCATCTTCATCGGGTTTCCCACGACTCAGACAACCGGTGCTGGTATGCACATCTCCGCGCAGTCCGTAATCCCCACGGTCGAGCGTGAGGCGATCGACCTCAATGCACGATGGGTTAGGACATGGAATGTCGAGATGCTCCGAGCGGCTGGCATCATGACAAGACTTGCGTTCATCAACGAGATGGGGGACCTAGACTCCAAGATCAGGAAGTTGGTTGGAGCCGGGACCAAGATCCCGGCAGAGGACCTTGCCAAACTGTTGCCCGAAGCACTTCACATTCTCAAGACGTTTTCTTTCACTGATTCCACACCAAGCGGTCAGGTTTCCCAGATCATCGAGGAAGCGTTCTGGACGGCTTTCAAAAAGGCATCCATCGAGGTCTTTTCGTCCCGGGGTGTTCTGTCCAGCACTAAGGTGCGACTTGGGTCCGACGAGCTAAGCAAGTTTGTTGACACCATTCCTGTCGTGCCTCGAGAGCTCATGGAAAACTCTTTCGTGAGGAAACTGATGGACTTTGGCCTTATCAGCCCCATCACTGTGGACGACGTGAGGACGGAGCTGGAAACGAAGGCCATGAACAGGGAGCAACTCATCAACTTCATCACTTGGGCTGGAAAGAAGGCCCTCAGCGGAGAGCTGGATCCTCCCAGCAAAGCTCGCCTCCTCGATGTCGCTGTCGCGACCGTCAGCGAGGATGGTAGGGACCAAGGCGATATCATTGCGCTCGGTTCCATCACGAACTACCAAGCAGCCAACAAGATTCCAGCGAATCTGCCCATCCCGCCGAGCACCATCCCCATGGCATACACCAGCAGCTGTTCGGCCCTCGAGTTACAGGCTCTCGGCTGGGAGGCTCTTGAGATCGTGCCTTGGCTGCGGTACTTGCTCGAGTTCGGTTCCAGCAGACCCGACGAACAGAACCTGAAAAAGTCTCCCAAGTTCGCAGTCCAGGTTCTGACGGTGCTGTCCAAGAATTGGGACAACATCAGCCAAAGTTCCAAGGGGACGGTTGTCACCCTTCTTCAGGCCCACACCGTCATGCCGACAAAGACTGGTATGAAGAAGCCGACCGACTCCTTCTTCCCCACGGTCAAGCTCTTCGACGACCTGCCCACTATCCAGGGCTGCCAGGGCTTGAGGGATAAGTTTCTTTCAGCCATCGGCGTGCGCAAGACCGTCGACCTTGACACCATCTTCTCCCGGCTTCTGAGCCCTTCGGCCGAGGGCGGTGCCCAGAGATGGAGCCACATGGAGCTCATCAAGTACCTTGCCTCTGTCAAGGACGACATCCCGGCTGCCGACATGAAGAAGCTCATGGAAACCCGTTTCTGTCCCGCGGAAGCCGGGCCAAAAGCCGCCGAGCCCACCAAAGGCACCACCGAGTTGTACAAGGTTTCGGAGTTGTTCGAGCCCCAGGACACACTGAGAGCTCTCAAGCTGCCCGTCCTGCAATGGCCCGGGCTGCCTGGGAGTTACAGGCCAAACAGCCACGAGGGCCGTTTTCTGTCGACCTTGGGGCTGCGGCCATACCCTTCCGTCACGGAGATGGTCAACATGATGTCTTCCAAGGATGCGGAACTGAGAGCATCCGCAATGGCCTACTTCATCACAAACCACCACCTCAATGGCTACGGAGCATTCAACCTCGCCGATAGTCGCAAGGCTTTCTTGCCTCTGCAAAACGACACCCGGCTGGTCATGCCCTCGGCTTGTTTCACGAACGATCGTGCCGCCGTTCTGGGCTTCGATATCCTTAAGAGGGATTTTCATGTTCATGCTAACAAATTTGGCGTGGCGAGAGACCCGCCCATCGCTGAGTGTGTCGCGCGCTTGCTGGCCAAGCCGCCTCAGGATCGACAGGCGGCGATAACTCTCTTTGAGTACTTTGCCATGCGCATCGGTGATCTCGGCGAGGGCAGCTTATCCCAGCTGCGGGATGCACCCATCGTCCCCGTGACAAGAAAAACTCCTGGTGGCAGCTCAACCAGCGAGAAGACTGGTTCCTACACCATCCACATCAGCCCCAGGCGGTCCTACTTGGGCACGTCTGCGACATACGGCGACATCTTCGACTTTGTCGACTTCGGGGCAAACGCCAATACTTTCCTTTTCAAGTGCGGCGCCAAGAACGAGCCTACCAAAACGGAGATCGCACACCTTGCTTGCAGCGAGCCTGCTCGCCTTCTCAACATACTTCAGAGCCCGGATAAGTACCTCGCTCTGCTGAAGTCATTGGCTGAGAACATGTCGACTCTGAAGCGAGACAAGGACTTGATCAAGAAGATGAAGTCGTCTCCCTTCCTGCTTGCCGCCAAGGAAATTGCACCGCCGCCATCCAAGGATAAGCTCGTTGACGTCGATGATGACGATGCGCCTATTAAGCAGTACCAGCTTGCCGCGGCTAATCGCATTGTCATTCTGGACGATATCATCAGCTACCGCTTGTTCAAGGACTACTTGATGACCGCGCCCGAAGAGGAAGTTCTCGAGGAATTCTACCGCCAACTCGGCGCCTCGACACTGAGCTCGCTCGTGGGAGAAGAGGTGAGGATCGGTCCCCACGTCAACAACCAGGACCGGGCAGCCGCACTGCGAAAGCACGTCCTTGAGCGCTCCAAGATTTTCCTCCACGAGTACTCGAATTACCGACGGGACTACATCAAGCGCGATTACAAGTGGCTGGAGAAGAGCCTGCAGGTCGAGCTCGTTCGCTCCGTCGCACTCCGTCGCTCGCTCCAGGGTCATGGGCACTCGCATACGGAGAAGAGATCCGCCGCCAGCGCCCAGTCGGGGTCGAGCTGGATCCTGTACGTCGTAGCGGAAGGACAGCCTGATATGTACCAGGTCGGCCAGGCCATCTGCCAGCTCCTCCTGTCGCGGCCGAACCAGCAGGCTTATCTCTTTTTCGAGCCCTTCCTTACCCTCGACCTTTACGGCTTGCGAGCCCGAGGTTATAACGTCGACCGTATTCTGCGAGCCAAGGCCGCCGAGGCGCGATTTGCCGAGGAGGAGCGTCGGAAGGCGCTGGAAGCCGAGCAGATGCGGATTCAGGAGAAGCAGCAAGAATGGGGCCAGCAAGCCAAGGCTGCCGAGGCCGCCCGGCAGTCGAGCAGAACTCCCGAGCCCATCATGCCGGGTTCCTTCACGAACGACAGCCCGGATGACTCGAACAAGCTGCCTCCTCCGCAGCAGTCATGGAAGGGCAAGGGCCTATTCTCAAATCTCTCGCGCCGTTTTGGGCTCGACACGTCGGGGAACGACGAGGCGGAAGACCAGCTCCAGAAGTTCATCGACAAGCCACCCGAGAGCCAACCGCAAGGCGTTGGGAACCAATCCGGTAGTGTCACGCAGAAGCCCAAGGACGATGGCCGCGTGACGAACCCGGCGACCGTCGAACAAAACTTGCTGAACGCCATTAACTCTACCAGAGCGCACGACTCTGACAGCGTGTTCTCGCCACCGAGCGTGAACGAGGTCAAGGAACAGGCCACGTACTGTGACAGCACTCCAGCGCAGAATATTGTTTTCGCGGCTGAGGCGTCCAACGGAATGAAGGTCTTCGTCTCCAGGACCTTGTCGATGGAGCCGGACCTGTTCCTCTCGGTCTACCACGGTTCCATCAACGCCTTTGCCTCTCTGCTCACCGACGTTGCCAGCGTTTACTCGCTCTCTCCGCGGGTTCTCCACATCTTCTACGACGAGTCTGGCTCCACCATTGCATTCAACAGCAGCGGCAGCATCTTCTGCAATCTGCGCTTCTTCCTTCAGTTGCATACAAACAAGTCGAACGGAAAGCAGTCCGGCGAGGCAAAGGCCGAGGCGGGCGTTTGGTGGTGGGTTGTTCTAGCTCACGAGCTGGCGCACAATTTGGTCCAGCCTCACAACTCGGACCATAGCTACTACACGTAAGTCATATATCCTTTCGGCTGCCGGGGCACATGCTGACGCTTCATAGGGAATCCTTCATCCAGCAGTACTTCGCCAAGATGGTTGTCAAGGCTACACAGTGGACTCAGCAGGCCGCTTCTGCTCCTCCCGCCGCCCTCCCGCCGCCGCCGCCGCCGCCCTCGCAGCCGCAGGCCCACACTCATACCCAGGCGCAGCCGCCTCCGTCTTACCAAGAGAGCAATAGACAGGCGCCGGGTAACCCGAGATACACCTTGTTTGATTAGAATTCGTCTAGACGACCGTAGGGCGCGGTCACCAGTCCAGCATCGCCTTCAGCGTTGGGTTTTCAAGACATAGACAAATGCCCCTTTTGCGTTCCTCGGCGTTGCACGTCTTGTGTATTGTAGCATTTTTTTTGGAGTTTGGTAGCACAGTGGGAAATGAATATTGTATATCTAACTGTGCGCGAGACGTCGTTCCAACAGGCGCTCATTGGTCGGTACATGGGTGGTGTACCAGATGGCTTCATGTTAATCACGCCCTCCTCCCCTCATGAGTCATGATGTGGTGCTGCGCTTCTCAGTCCAGGGTGATGGTCCTCTTCTGCATGCTAATCCTGAAATCCGCCAGCCATCCAGGTTCGACGAGATGGTGCAGATGGCCCGTCTCGCAGAGACGAAGAGGCTACGTTACGTGTGGGTCAATCACATGTTGCATCGACAGAACGAGCAGCGCCGAGCCGTCCAAGGCCATCAACTGCATGCTCCGATAGTACTGGGATTATGTAGCCTACGTCGCCTTTCTGTCTGATATGTATGGTGTGGGAGGATATGGGATGTTTGCCCAAAGATGATGGTTTGTGGGAGCGCCAACTCGCGAGAAGCCGATGGTTTTGGTGTTCTTGAACTGAAACTGGGTTCCCATTGGGGATAGATAGGCCGAGCCTCGGCGAGTTGGTTACCGCTACCACCAGGGTACCTGAAGATGTTACGAGGGGGGCAAAGGCGACTCCAGGGCGTAACCCTCGCCTGCAGAATGCTTTCGCCGCTGCCTCCGGTCCCTGCTCTTCTCACCTTATCTTCACGAGAATAGCACGCAACACGACGATCAGCTTCTTGAGCCCGCAACCCAACAGGCTTGTAAGCTATATCTGTTCGGGGAATCAACACGCTGCACCCTAATAGGCATCCAAGACTAGTTGTCACAAAGAAGATCGCATCGATACCTACGTCTCGTCGTCGGCCTTAATCTGCAGCCCAGTGACGGGGGAATCACGTTGTGTCTGCCTCACCTCCCTCTGGAGGCCAGGACACAGACAGGCCACCCATTCTACAAAGAAATCAGGAAGCATACCGAAGAAAGGTACAGGAAAACGGGACACAGGAATAAACGGTACGGCAACAGCGTTGGGCCTGTTTTTTGCCGATCGGCTGTTTTTAAATAGCTGGGTCCCGGACAGACGGAGATCGACTTAAAATTCGCGAGCCCTTTTTGCTTTTTCCTGCCGTCCTTGCCACGAACTGTAAACCCTGACTCGCGTGCGATCCGTACACGTTTGCCGTTATCTTGTCTGGCAGGACTAGCACACGATCCCCCCACCCGCCGGTCGATCCGACTCATTGGGTATTGTCAGTATGTCATCCACCCACCACAACGCGAAGATCCACGGCCTCCCATGGCAAGAGGATCGCAAATTCGACCCGGCGATGAACTTCCACCCGCAAGGCACTGATCTCCGTTCCATCGAGCTCCACCACCACGGCCCCTGGGTCTTTCTTTCTTGCGGTCTGGGGGACCCGTGCCCCGCCTGCGGCCGGTTCCCATCCCACACAAACTGCATCGTCATTGCCGTTGATGGCGTCTGCCGGGGCAACGGCACGGCAAACGCCATAGCCGCCGTCGGGGTCTATGTCGGGGAAGATTCACCGTACAACGTGAGCGTCGTCTTGGATGAACCGAGCCCGACCAACCAGATTGCCGAGTTGCGAGCGGGCTATTATGGCCTGATAAATGCCCTCGACATACAGGAAGCCAGAGTGCAGGGCACAAAGCTTACACAGGTCGTCATCAAGGCCGACTCGGAATATCTGGTCAAGGGCATGACCGAGTGGATCTTCCGGTGGGAGAAGAACGGGTATCGAACGGCAAAGGGCACTACGGTGGTGAACGCCAACCTTTTCCGCCTTCTGCTGCGCTTGGTTTCTCGATTGAACGACCGAGACGTCGAGGTCCTCTTCTGCCACGTGAAGAGGAGGGACAACACGGAAGCGGATGGCTGTGCGAACAGAGCACTGGACAGGATCAAGCAAGGCCACCTTTCTTAGCATGCTCGCCTCGCCATCATGCAAACTCGCGTGGCCAGCCTGGTGTCCGTACCGGCCAATGTGGAAGGATCCGGAGACACCCATCCGCCAGAAGATTTCGCCCGTGGCCGATACAGTCCTCGACAATAACACAGTAACACAGATACGGGATGTGAGTCGGGGCGGCTTCAGGGACACGACTTCTGCGTTAACGGGAACAACATCGGAGCGATAGAGATAGCCCAACAGGTATCACGATAGCTTGATGGGATGAAACCGTTGTGTGCGATGGATGTATTGGATCTTGGGTTCCCAGCTTGCCAACAAGGCAACGCATTAGCACGCGTTCAATCAAAACAGCATGTTCAGCTGCCGTGTTGTAAGGACAGGGGTGTACATTCTTCGGCCAGAGTTGCCGAGTCTTGTGTGATCGTTCCACAACGTGACGATGAACCATCCCCGTGAAGCTAGAGCTCCTTCGAGCGATGGTGCTAGGGAGAAGAAGAAGGAGAGAAGAAGAAGAAGAAGAGGGAAAGGAATGAAAGGAAGGAAAATCCGCTATTCCAGACGAGCAAACCTCATCAAGGAATGCCGGTGCTGGAGTCAAAATGACGTGGGTGGATGGGTGGGGGAGTCGATTCCCCCGGATTTCCCAGCGACGTGGGGCCTTTGGGGGCCTTGCCAATGCCGTCGCGGTGGCCCCGTAGTGGGGCACTTGGGTCGCCTGGGGCGCTGAGATCCGTGCCAGGTCGCGGTCGGATGGGCGGGGGAGGCGTGG
>PUHP01000152.1:25186-45517 GCA_006783085.1 Colletotrichum shisoi | reverse complement strand
ATATTAACGTTAATAAAGAAGATAAATAATAACGTTGCTACTATCTTATAGTTTAGATAAAGTACTTTATCTAAGTAGCTACTTTATTATTTATCTTCTTTATTAACGTTAATATCTATACTATCTTCCTTTACTTATCCTTATCTAGCGTTAGCACTATTATTAGTATTATGTTTAATTAATAGTTTAATATTTAATTAATAGCTTAATATTTAGTCTAATTAGCTAGCAACAGCAATAGAGAGGATAGAGACAACAAGGATAAGGGTATTACAGGCCTTATAGGCTTTGTAGGCCTTGTAGGCTAATTATCCCTCTCCCTTGTAAAAGGGCTTTAAGTTATATATAGTAATAATTAGGGATAAACCCCTATAGCAATTAAAGTGGTAATTAGTACTAAAGGGTAGGTAGTTTATATAGGGTCTAAATAGCTTTACTTTAAGCAGTAGGTGACAGCAATAGCGACGGCGATAGCGACCTAAGGGTATTTTAATGTTAACGGTTCTATAATTCCTAATTCTGCTAGCGAAAAAGTGGCTAAATTGTAATAGTATGCATTTTACGCACAGATGCGTTATTTAATTTCGAACGCTCCCAACGCAACGCAGTGTACTTTGAATTTACCTTCCACACCACGTGCATGACACACGCCTAACCGTGTTTAGTGTTCTCTGACACGCTTTTTTCGCCATTTCACGATCTCGACATTCCGTGTCTTATAAGTTTCGGTACGTCTCCTTCGCCCTCTAACAGTTGCCAGTGTTGTTAAGCAACTTCCTTCAACTTAGGTTGGAGCAGCTGCACCTCGTCCCTGACGCCAACCCTGAACCGCGCCGGGCCACCTCACTTCACAACTTGCTTCATGGCGCCCACTCACGTCGGATACTCGGACGCCTGACGTGGAAGACAGCCAGTACGTGCCTTCCGCCTTAGCTGAATTGATGTCTCCCTCCGCTGATACTAGCTCTCAGACAAAATGGTCAATTCCACCAAAGACCTTCCTCTCGGGTGGAATCACTTAGATCTGATGCTGAGTGACGACGAGGGAGAGGATGACTCTGTGAGCTGGGAGCTGGACAGAGATTTGGTTGAAATCGAACACCAACAGACGCTACAAGCGCTTGAACCACCTTCTGCTCCTGGGGAAGAGCAAGTGTTCGATGAAGAAAGTCAGGCACATGCAGTTGGGGTCGTTCTCCCTTCGTCAGCTCCACGACTGTCCAACTCACTTTCGGTTGACATACCAGAAAGCACCCTTGTATCACCCAGTTACCTGTATCAGGGTGAAGATCTAGTGCCACCACCTCAAAGAGAATGGTCTGCGGTCAAACGCTTGCTGGAAGAACTCCAGCGGTCAGGAGTCATTCCTCAAGACGGGTACATCGATATCGAACTCGACAATTTTGTCGTTTACACCCAGCCTTATGCACCTGGGCAGGTCGATTACCCTAAGGCGTATTACCCAGCCGAATTGCGGCCGCTGCAGCATTTATCGACCAAACAAAGCAACGACAGCCTATTTTTTGACGGTGTGCTATCCGTTGCTGATTATCGAATCCATGTCCGCCAGGTGTCATTCAATGAGCTACCAATTGGCAAATACGGCATAGAAAACCCGACTGTAGGTTCAGACATTTGGATTCGATCAGACTTGAACGCGAAGCGCCTGTCTCGGGGCCACAAAGACATTTGCTACCGTTTGAAGAATCCAGCAAAAGAATACAAACGGTTTCATTCCGGGTTTTTATGGATTGCGGACCTGGCCAAACATGTCGTCGACTACCTAGAGGAAGCCCACGAGGAGAATCGCGATATCAGCTTCCAGGACTTTCGTTCAGACTTCAGCATTTGGCTTTCACAAAAGCATGAAGGTTCCCTGGCTTTTTCGAGATGGCGCAAGCAGTACCCTGGAACGGATTTCGGCTTTGCGGTCAACGCAAATGTCCAGTTCGTTTGGAAAGAGGCCAACGGTATCCTCGGAGAAGCAGCCCGGTCTTTCCGCCTCTGGAAAGAAATACTACACTTCACTGCCTTCCCTCCTATCATGGCAAGCGAATCGACTTCGTCGACTCAAAGCAATACAATCCCAAAGACGGTAGTGACTCCATACATCTGTCAGTTATTCAACGCACTCCCATGTGGAGTGATGCTGGAAGAAGTCGAGCCCACTCCCAAAGCCGAGAGATTGCGCACCAAGACCTCAAAGGCGCTCAAACTCGAACTCTGCACCAATATACACACTGCCCAGCAGCCATTCAACATGAAAAGGCCTACATCAGGCATTCAGGTAGGCGACGTGATCTCTATATTACCAGACGCTGGTATCGAGGTCAGCATCAACAGGAAAAGGGTACTTTGGAACAACCAGGATGATAAACTCTGGTACGGCATGGTCCAGGAAGTCCACCATACACGAGCAGGAGTTGTGTTCGACGTCACTTGGCTGTATCAACCGAACGACACCCCGTGCGGACAGATGGTTTACCCCTGGAACAATGAGATATTTTTCTCAGACCATTGCACCTGCCATGAATCCCCCGGTGAGGGGGAGCTGTTAGGCAAGATCAAGGAGGAGGAGGTGCTTTCCACTCACTCTGTCGACTGGGATGGTTCACAGGACACAGACAAGGACTTTTTTTGTCGCTTGACATATTTCAGCGCGGAACATTGTTGGGAGACGTTCTCGCCAGCTCACCGACGCTGCTCCTTCTTCCATCGCAAGGAAGAAGACAGTTTCGAATATCAGCTTGGTGACACAGTTCTAGTCACCTCCTCTCAAGAAGAACAAGCTGAGGTCGTTGAGTTGACAGTCTTACCGAACTCAGTTGGACTAGCCACTTTCAGACGCCTTCCGAGCCGACAACATTATGAGTCACAGACGCCTCCTAACGAATTGCTTTACAGTGACGAGGAGGTGTCCTACAAAGTCACTCAAATTGCCGGTAGATGTCTTGTACGGATCTTCCGACCAGGCGAGCTCATCGCCCCCCCATACGATCGTGGTGGCGCTGGCAACGCCTTCTACATCACGAACGCCTTGCAGTGTGGACGTGTGTGCCCTCTTGAGGACACCGATTTCAGTCTCAGACAAGCTTTCGACCCTTCCAAATCCTTTCCTAAGCTCAGGGGTGTCGACCTCTTCTGTGGAGGTGGCAATTTTGGACGTGGTTTGGAAGAAGCTGGCGCCATCACTATGGATTGGTGCAACGACATGAATGCAAAGGCAGTACACACTTATGCTGCCAACGCAGGCAACACGGTCGCTCCGTTTACTGGTCCCATAGAGGAACTCCAGAAGCTTGCATTGCTTGGCACCTTCAGCGACAATGTTCCTGAAATCGGGCAGGTGGATTTTGTCTCTGGTGGCAGTCCGTGTCCTGGGTTCTCTCGCCTCACGGCCGACAAAACGAAACCTAAACAGCTCAAAAACCAGTCACTGGTAGCAGCTTTCGCCTCATTCATTGACACATACAGGCCCAAATACGGCTTGCTCGAAAATGTCGAGGGTATCGTGCAACCAGAGACCAAGAAGAAGGAAGATGTCTTCCGTCAGCTCATCTGCGCAATTGTTGGTCTTGGTTACCAGACGCGGTGTTTCCTTCTTGATTCTTGGTCACATGGTGCGCCACAGACACGGACTCGAGTTTTCCTCTGCTTTGCAGCGCCAGGTCTTAAGCTCCCAAAGGTTCCACGACATTCACACTCCCACTACAAAGCGCGACAACTCAAGCTACACTCCCGCTACGAGGCGCGAGAACTCAAGCTAGGCAAATTATCCAACGGGCAGTTCATGATAGAGCGACAGGTTTCTGTGCCGACTGCCTTGAAGTTCGTTTCCGCTGCTGCAGCAACTGCTGACCTGCCTGACATCAAGGACGGCAAACCGGATTTCTGTGCGGAGTTTCCTGACCATAGGGTTGCCTGTGGCGTTACGAAGAACCTTCGCACACAAATGAGCATCATTCCGTTCCATCCATATGCCATGGACTTTCTTCTATCCTGGAGAGATGGCAAAGGTACCATGACGAAAGCAGAGAGACAGTGCTTCCCTGATAGGGGCAGGAGGGTCAACAAAGGCTCTCGGGCTTTCGGTCGAGTCAAACCAAGCGACCCCATGCATACGATTACAACCAAATCACAGCCTTCCGACTCTTCTATCGGAAAAATATTGCATTGGAACCAGAACAGGCCATTGACAGTCATGGAGGCTCGTCGTGCCCAGGGATTTCGCGACAATGATGTCATCCTGGGCAATCCTGTTGACCAGTACCAAATCATCGGCAACAGCGTATCCAGAGAGGTGTCGATTGCTCTCGGGGTATCTTTCAGAGAGGCCTGGCTCGGTTCCTTGGTGGACGGCGAGGAGCTTTATCCGATTGTATGGCGACCCTCGGCACAGTCAACGAATGAAGCTGTCGAAGACTCCGCAATGAGCCCGGGAACGCCTGCGTTGGTCGAATCGTCTAGGGGAACTCCCGCCTCAAAGTCGCCGCGTCCTCTGCCGAAGCGTAAGTTGGGAAGCTCTTTGGTGATTGAGTCACTTGTCTCGAAGGTGAAGAAGTCGAGCCGAACACAGATGGCTAGCAAAGGGAGGGTGAAATCGAATGGACAGTACGAGCCCTCGGGGCCTGTCTCGGCTTTGACATCGACCTCGTCATCGGTTGTGACATCATTTTCGTCGCCAGCTCCCGCGTCGACTGCCACATCGGTCTCGTCGAGATCGAACATCGAGGTTATTGAGTTGGATTAGATGAACTGGGCTAGACGGGGCAAGAAAGGCTCTTCATACGAAGAGGCTTTGGCGCAACTAATAGAACCGGCGACCATTTGCTGATAGAACTAGAGGCGGACAGAACGGCGGTCCCTGGACAAAGAGAGAGACATAGTAGAGACGTACACACGGAGGCATAGACATGCCCAGCGAGGCTGCAAACCAGGTGCTGTGACGAATGTATGTAGCCCACAAACTGGAAATCAATGATCAAGACCCTTGGGAATCGTTCCTTCAAAATATTTCAACGAATGGCAATAGTCATTAATGGAAGAACCCCGGAAGACTGCAGCATTGAGATTGGTTTACTATGTGATACATGTGCTCCGATACCTAACCACAGCAACGCGGATTTCCAAGGCCCAAAACGATTTGATTCGTGGAGGCGAATTGTACACGTATGTTCCCGCCGTTGACTGATACTTTTGCCAAAAAATGAAGTTAAAAAAAAGCACCTTCTCAACATCCAAGCTCCTTGTCAACAAGTCCGCTTCTCTGACGATGGTGTCAATCCTTCGTCACAGTGACTGTGACGGTCTCCCGCTCCTTTTGTGTCACCGTGACGAAAACTGTCAAGATGGGCGTGCCTTGGGGTACGCCGATGCCGGGCGGGAGGCCTGCAGACGTCGTGGGGTCGGCCTTGCGCGTCGGGGTGCCTCCCGCGATAGTCTCCCGTGAGGAGGAGGGGCCTAAGACGACGGTGACGCGGGCGACGGCAGCCGGTTCGCTGGGCTCGTCAGTGGGAATCGGACTGACGATTAATGTGTCGGTGTCGGTTCCTGCTGCGGTGGTGGAGGTGCTGGCTGGGGTCGTGGAGGGTTTCGTTGTTGAGCGGGAAGTTTGCTGCGCTGTCTCTACCGTTGTAAGTTCTGATGTTTTCGACTCAGCTCTTGCTGACTTTGAAGTCGACGTCTCTTCCTCCGCTGTCGAAGTGAGTGTACGCCGACGAGATGTAAATGTCGCAGTTGGCTCCTCTTCTTCTGCCGCCGTGGACGAGGGTGTAGGAGCGGACTCCACAGTCTTGGTGACGACGACAGTGGTGGTGAATCCTGGGACTTGCGTTGCAAAGCTTGCGTCCGGACCAGCAGGTGCACCGACGGAGACAGTGTAGGTAGCGATTATCGTAGGGGTGATGGTCGTGGTCACCTCCGACACGATCCCCGACGCTGGAGGGGCTTGGGGCGCAGTCGTGGACGATATCGTTACAGAGACAGAAGCCGGTGTGCCCAAGATTCCGCTCGCCGCATTGGGGTCGTAGCATCCGACGATGACGCCCTCGGTTGTGTTCATCGGCAGCGCGAAGCACGAGGTGCCGGTTCCGCAGCTCTGGATCGCAAAGGCGCCATCGGGGCCGCAGAGGCCGATGTTGCCCTTCACACAGGCAACCTGGCCGGCGGCACAGGCGGAGTTTTCAGTGAGAGAAGCGAAAAGAGAGTTGAAAGTCTTTGCAGAGGCGAGGTTGCTGGCGGCGACTTCGGGCGAGACGGTTGTCGAGGCGGCAGGGGTCGATGTGCGAATTGTGGGCACTTGGTTGTTGGGCGTCCCTGTAACCATGAGTGCCGACGAGGGTGACGAGAGGGTTATGGTGGCGGAGGGTGTTGCTGGGACTGAGGAAGTTGTTGCTGGAGCCGGCCGGACTGGAGATACCGTAGTTAACGAAGGGCTGATGGCGGTTGGCGAAGCAGGAGAGGAAGCCTCCATGTTGGCTGTAGTACTAGATAGGACAGAAGCAAGTGTAGAGGATGGAAGCTGTTCAGAGATGGCCGTTGCCACTGTGGTGGTCTCTCCTGGGATGGGGAAGCCGAAGGACAGGGACGACTGCAACGGGACTGTCGGCGTAACGACTGAAGAAACGCCCTCAACCGGGGTGGAGAGGGGTGAAGTAGTATGGGGGGTACTGATGGATTGGTTAAGGCTCTCAGAGGCGCCGACTGAGGTTGATGTCGATGCGGTGTCGCTGGGGTGCACATACGACCCGTTCTGGAGGCCGGATGTAAGGTGTGGCGGCAGTGAAATGGTGCTGAAGATGGGAGGTAGGAGCATCGGCCTCGACGTGGTTGTGGGCAATGTCTGGGAATCCAGGGTGGACTGTGAATCCACTGTAGACGGAACAGGTGTAGTGGAAAGGATTCTATCTACAGGTGTTGTTCTCGCGGACGGTGATGCGTCCGGAGTGTTGGTAGTGGTGCCATCGAGGGTCACGAATATTGGGCTTGGAGTTACACCATCCTGTTCCTCTTGTGCCGTCACCGAGATGGCGGTGGACGCGGCTTCTCTGCGTCTGCGTAAGTGTCGGCCTCGAAAGATGGAGGGAAAGGTAAGAAAAAACGTTGGATCTGAGGTGATGCTTGATTCTGCTGCACCATTGTCGACAATTATTGCGCTGGAAGTAGTGTTCCAGTCCCTCCTAAAGCTACGAAAAGGGTGAGCGATAGACGAAACGGTTAGGGAGGGATCTACTTACAACCTCTCAGCACGTCCTACTGGGCCAGCCTGCGCGGTCTGAGTGATCAAGAGGAGCAGCAAGAGGTCTGCTATACGGATACTGGAGGGCATCGTAATGTGTAACGCAAGGAAGCTATCTTGGGGATGTGTTCCTCAGAGCCAATCTTTGCTTTCAATAAATAGGAATATTATGAATAAGATGGTAGGTATCCAGAGGACGCTCTGTTCTCGCACAAACACAAGAGGGCTGTGGTATCACGAGGGAACAAAGGCAACGATCGGCTAAGGATCATGGATAGAGTAGAAAGATGCAACAACGAAAGACATATAACGAGAAGGTGGAGAAAGAGACTGAAATGCAAAACAGAAGGAAAGAGTGTCACAGAGGAAACGGAGGGAAAAGAGAAAGGAGGTCGACGTCGTTATGACCAGACAGTCGGGGGAAAGGAAGGACAGCGATGTTGGGCGATGACGGGGTCTCAAGGCTCGTCGGATGCAAAACACATGAGGACGCACGCTCCATCTTGTATGACTGGGCCTGACGAGAAGTCAAAGTCAACGGACACCCAGAGGCCTAGAACTTTTGGCAGCGTCGCGGCCCATTCGAGCAGCCGGGCTGTGAGGGCATTCGAAACACTTGGTCGGCGATTGGGCAAGGTTGGACGGAGCGACTTAGATGAGGGCCCGGAAAGTTGGGAACGACGCCATCCAATGCCTTTGCATCTTGTTCCGACATGCGACCCAGGGTTGAACTGTTATTAGACGGGGTACCTCAGTTCGTCGGGCCGGTGGTGGTCGGCGATGTTAGGTAGCAGGCAACATATGGACAGGTGAAGGATGGTTAAGCGCCTCGCATAATCCTGATACGAGGGTTTGATTCTCATTTTGATGAGAAGGGGTTTCTTGGTTGTTCTATATTTGCGTGTGTGTATGTGGCCTTGTCGCCTTGACCGTCTTGTTCAGCGTTTCTGAGGATGTCGATTGCAGACGCGCGGGAAGCTATTATTGGCAGACTAGGGCGGCCCCTGTACCGTTCCCGTGTGTCACTCACCAATCAATCCCAAAGCGCTTACACCACCCGGCACAAGTGGATACAGGTGGAGACTCACGGGTGCCACTTGGTCCAACCGTTCGCTGGCAGCTAGCATGGTACTTAGGTTAGTGGGTACCTTAGATACCTTGGGTACTTAAAAAGGTAGGTACACTTGCCTTGGATATCCACCCTCACTGTGCCTGCGAGACCTCACTTAAGACCGCCATAATCCTCGTCTCGTCCGTCTTTACTCCGTAGTTGTCATTGACAAACCCAGCAGCAGCACTCTTCTCCTCCCAGGTTTCGAATCACCGCATCTGCGACACCTCCAGTTCCTCTCCTGCTTTTCCATATCAGTGTCTCCGGTACGCCTCGCTCAACTCTTGCCAACTGGCATGTTTCGGCTGAGTGTCGCGCCACAGACAATCACCACGGCTTCACTGTCGCGGTCTGCCAGATGCCCCGGTTTTCCTGGCCTTCCGCCGCACGCGATCAACTTCATGAACAAGAATACAGCAAAAGCTGACGGACCATCATTGGGAGAAACAGAGGCACGACAGCTAGGCTTATGCCTCCAGGTTATGATTGACTGTCAGACCAAAGGCGGCGTTAGCCATCTTATCTGGAAGCAGTGGCTTGCTGGCGCAAATCGAGCATCGCTGACAACTCTCAATCGTCACGCTGGTCGTCGCCTTATGACCTCGTGGTAGCAAGCTTCAAGGCCGAAAGCACCCACCATCTCGTTTGAATGAGTGTGAGCCCTCAGGTGTCCCCATTGTCTTATCCGAGTAGGTCAGTATGACTGCCCCCTAGCACACGTGGGCTGCACCCGTCGTACCACCTTCCCCTCTTGTCCCATAGGCCAAGGCATAGACGGGGGTCCGACGACGTTGAAATATGCTTCCTTGCCTTTGCCCCGGGGAGCACGTTGGCCATCCCGTGGCATCCATTGGGGCGAGTGGGGAAAATGCGTCTGTCGCCAAGTCGCATCCCGGGCTTGAAAGCGGCTTGGCTCTCAGGAACGGTGCCGAATATCTGCATCAGGTGGCGGATCAATTCGTTGAGGTTCCCTCACACGCCCAGACGAGCTCTCATCCTGGCGGAATCTCCGTTACGCTACCGACGGCACAGAGGCTCTTTCCAGTGCTAGGAGCGAAATTGTGCGAATCCTCATGCGAGAAGTCTTTATGACGCTATTGAATGTGGCCTGTCTGGCCAAGTACTCCCTCGTTACGTCTGGATGCCGCCGCAGTAAATGGCTCTGCAAGCGACACAGAGGTATGATGACACAAAGTGTGCATTGCAGGAGATGAGATCAACACCCCTTTAAGTTCTCGGGTATTTATACACAGCTGAGAAACGTTGCTGCCACCTTGATAGTCTGTCTTCCTTGGGATCTTCACCACTCGGACTCACATCTTCGTCGGTCTCCATAATCAAGATGCGTTCCTCCGCTGTCGTCGTTGCCGCCGCCCTGGCCCATTCTGCCTTGTCGGCCCCTGCCGTCAAGAATTTCATCTACATCGTCCCCGATGGATACGGCCCCGCGTCCCAGACCATGGCGCGAGACTACGTCTCCCTGATCGAGAATGGTGGGAACCCGGAGGCCCCCGTGAGCATCCAGCTCGCGGCCGACAAGATGGTAAGGACACCAAGCTTCGAATATGGGAGAATCTCTGTCCTAATCGTCATCAAAGGTCCTTGGCAACGTCCGTACTCTCGCAAGCAACAATCTCATCACGGACTCGGCCGCTTCTGCCACTGCTTTCGGATGTGGTGTCAAGACATACAACAACGGTGACCACTCGATCCTCTCTAGAATCCGTTTTTGCGCCACTCACTAACGTGGACCAGCCATCGGTGTTGACCCGGCCGGCCAGCCCGTCGGCTCCATTCTGGAGGCTGCCAAGCTTGCAGGCATGAAGACGGGGCTGGTCGTGACTAGCACCATCAACCACGCCACCCCTGCCTGTAAGTAGTCGCTGGCTCAAGATCCTGGCGTCGTCCCCACGATCAACGAAGCTGACGGGAACCATAGGCTATGCGGCTCATGTTGCCGACCGTAACTCGTACGAAAAGATCGCAGAGCACGAGATCGGCTACGGCCACCCTCTCGGCCCCGTCGCCGACATCCTCCTTGGCGGCGGCCGGTGCTACTTCAAGCCGCAGTCCGACTCCACGTCCTGCCGCGGAGACGGCATCGACTTGTTCGGCTTCGCCAAAGAGAACGGCTACCACGTCATGCAGAACCGCTCGGCCTTTGACGCTCTTGACAAGGGCCTGGGCGATGTCCGCATTCCCTACATTGGTCTTTTCAACGACGGTAAACCTGACGACTTCTCCATTAGAGAGTAAAAACACCACGGCTCACACTTGTCTAGGCCAAATGATGTATGAGATTGACCGCTCACGCCAGCCCGAACAGGAGCCCTCGCTCCTGGAAATGGTCGAGACTGCCCTCAACTCGCTCCACCGCGCCACGCACTGCAAAGAGGAGGGTTACCTCCTCATGATCGAGGCATCGCGCATCGACCACGCCGGCCACGCCAACGACCCTGCCGCGCACCTCTTCGACACGATCCACTACAACGAGGTCATGGGCTTCGTCCGGGAACGGATCGACGAGCACCCGGACACCATGCTCATGTCCGCGGCGGACCACGAGTGCGGCGGCCTGACGCTCAACGGCTTCAACCCGCTGCCGCTATCCAAAGTCAACGCCTCTACAGAAGCCCTGATGAAGACTTGGGGCGGATACACGGGGCCCGATAAGAAGGCCTTCCTAGTCGGCGAGATCCTGCCCGAGTACGGGCTCGCCGATGCCACGGACGCCGAGGTGAACACGCTCCTCGCGGCGCGTTCGCTGGACATGGAGCTGGGCAACCTGCTCGCCAGCCGTGCTGGCGTCCACTGGTCCACTGGCGGCCACACGGCGTCCGACATCACGCTGTACGGGTATGGTGCCGGGGAGAACGGGCGCGCGATCAAGGCGGACATGGCGGGCAACTGGGACAACACGGAGCTTCCCAAGTACATTGAGAAGGCCCTCGGCGTCGACATGGGAGAGGTCACGAGGCTTCTGCGCGCCAACGGCACCGCGTGGGTTGGGAAGCGGGACGTGAACAAGCGCGCCGACGAGCACGTCCTTGGCCACGATCATGCTCACTAGAGAGGGGCGGCTGAGCATCCAACATGTACTCTTGTAATCGAGGCCCGTATTCATCTAATTTTCAGTGAACGCGAATCGCTCAAAACTCTCAATCCTTGTCGCGTGTTAATCATTCTCGTGAGCCTTCGGAGGACGTGAATCCCGGCGGCCGCTTTTGGCTTACCCCTCGATCTCCATTCGAAATACGTTCAAATCCCAGCTGTGACGCCTTACACCCCCCCAGTGGGCCCTCCAAGGCCACGATACTCTCTGCAGCAGAAGAAAACCAACGTCGATAAAGTCGGTCAAAAGACGTACACGTACGGCTCCGAACCGTCTTTGGTCGTATGCTTGCCCTGGGCGACGCGCCGGTTGTGCACGAAATAAACGGCCTCCTGAAGGAGCGCGAAGGCCATGCCCACCGAGACCATAGTGATCATAGTCAGGAGTCCTTTGTCGTAGCTGGACCGGTGTCAGGCTCGGGGACGCAGCACGGTTTTCCGGAAGAGAGACTTACAACGGCAGATCGTCGCCCCTGAAATACTGCGACCCGACCATCAGGCCGCTGATGGCGGACATCACCCACATGCTACTCAGTCGTCAGCCTCGCCATCTTGCCGATACATTGAGGGTAGAAGAGGGGAAAAAAGAAATAAACCCCGAAGGAAAGAGAGAGAGAGAGAGAGAGAGAGAGAGAGAAGGATAGAATGGAGTAAAAGGCTTACGCGATTCCAATGCTGCGTTCACTGGGATCACGACAGTTGACCTGCAGCCAGGTGTTATGTGCCGGGTGGTAGCAGACGGCAAAGGCATTGATCATTGTCCACAAACCCCATCTCGACCACTTCCCGACGTGTGGGTGGATGCTGCGAGCGACGACCAAGATGGCCAGGTAGCAGACGTGTCCCAGGATGACCGCCATTCCCCTCTTGTTGGTCCGGTCGCTCAGCGTGGCGAACGCGAAGACGACGGCCATGGCGAGAGAGGCGCCCACTGCGGCGAGGGCGTTGGCGCAGATCCGGTCGAAGCCAAGGGCCCTTACACGTGGACGGGCGGTCAGACGAGCCACTCTTCGAAAAAAGACAACCTGGGGTGGAAGGAGGCCTTGCTCACATGATGATGGAGGGGGTATAGGTCGTCAACGGCGACCAGGTCGAAAAGACGCAAAAGGTGGACACGTAGTGCGGCCACCGCTTGTAGTGCTTGACGGTCTTCCAGACCAGGGCCCAGGGGATCTCGATGCCGTGGACGCCGTGGACGCTCCCGGGCTCGTCGGCGTGCATCCGCTTTTGGAGTATCTCCCGCTGATCCACAGTGAAGCGGACGAGGCCCGGGCTTCCCAGAGGCTTGGGCGTATCGGGGGATCCGGGGAGGAGGAAGATGAGCATCAACGCCACCCCGATCGTTGCAAGGCCCTCGACTGTAGATCGCTGTCAGCAACAAGGCACTCTATAGTTGGAAACCGGAATCGATGATCCGGGTTCTGGGGGGATTGTTTACGCAAAAAGAGCCACTGCCACCCCTTCAACCCGCCCTTGCCCGCCAACTTCAAGATGCCCGTCGCGAGCAGGGGGCTCAGGGCGTTGCCGCCGAACTGGCCGAACATGAAGATGGCGATGCGCTTCGCCAGCTCGCGCTTCGTATACCAGGTTGAGAGGGTGTACATGGACCCGGGGATGTAGCCGGCCTCGGAGAGGCCGAGCATGAGGCGGATGGCCAGGAAGCCGGCGCGGTCCTTGACGAGGACCTGGAGGGTGGCGACGAGGCCGAAGAGCAGGACCTGAAGAGAGATCCATTTCCGGGGACCAAACTGCCGGGTGTGCGTGGTTAGTCTGAGGTGCTGTTCGGAGTCTCGATGGGGGGGGGGTGACGATGTATAGTTATGTGTGTGTGTGTGTGTGCGTGAGGGAGAGAGACAGAGATGACGGTTCGTAGACAAAGACACATGGCGGGAACGCACCCATTGTAGAAGCAGGTTGCATGGGATTTCCAGCACGACTGTACCCATGAACATGAGCTGGTTGCCAAGGTTGATGGTGTCCTGGCTGACATCGATGTCCTTTGCGAAGCCCGCCGTGAGCGCGCTGGCGAGGTTCATGCGATCGAGCTGGAACATGAGCAGGCCGAGGACGAGGAGCGGGAGGACGGTGAGATCGATTCTGGACTCCTGGTTAGCCTCATTTTCCACGTGCTGCGCTGTGGCAAGGATGTGTGTTGTGTGTTGCATACTTCTTCTTAGCCTTCTGCTCCTGTTGACGATCCCACTCCGGCTTGTCTTCCGACGCTGCGACGGACCGGTCCGTCGGGGTGTCACACACCATCTCGTCGTCCGTGGGCGAATCCATGACTGTCGATCGCCGGTGGTCGTAGACGGGAAATGAAACAACCAAAGAAAAGCTGTTCTACCCGGCCATGAATGGCCGTCCCCTTGGACTGCTTTTCACTCTTGTCGCCGGCCATCCAGGTGTCCCGGTCAGGCTCCCGCGGTGGTCCGTCTCACGCCCTTGCCCCTGTCCTACTTCGAGATGGTACCCATCTCGGTTCGAGAGATAAGCCAATGCAACTCGCGGTTCTCGTCCATGTCTAGAAGAAAAAAAATTGCCGGGGGTCCAAGAGCGTACACCATGACGCAGAATGCAGCCAGCATCGCACCCTGATGGTCTCGCGGGAATCTTTGGAACCATCTCACCTAACCCATGAAGGAGGGGTCCTTCTTATCGATAAGGTGTGCGGCGTGAACGTGAATAACGCCATCGGGCGCTAAGATGACCAAATCAGGCCCTTCACGGGTCTTAACACAGCGGGCCCCCAGTCAGCCAGGCGTCTCCATTGCTGTGTTTCGCCTGTACATCCCTGTGTGACTGCCCCGTCAGGCGGGTTGCGACGATTCCATTGGACCGTCTCTAGGGGGGAGGGGCCGGCCTTGCGAGCCGAGTCCAAGCTCTCGGGGGGCGGACGTTTACAGGAACGTTTGCGGAGTTGAAAAAGAGCAAGCCCCCTTCTCGCGCGAGTTGCACGTGGCGGTTTCCTAACACTTCCCAGTGTCCATATCCTCTCTCGTTTTCCCTGTCGTCTCAGTTTTGTTCTTCTTTCCTCGTCCTTTTGGTATCGATCCCCTCTCCTAGACCTGCCCCAAGTGCGTTGGAAACATGGGCGCAATTAAGCGAGTCGCAGTCATCGGCGCGGGGCCGGCTGGCGCCATCACCATCGACGCCCTGGCCCGTGAGAAGACCTTCGACGTCATCCGTGTGTTTGAGCGCCGCGAGGCCGCCGGCGGCTGCTGGTGAGTTACTTTCTCTCTCTCTCTCTCTTTCTTCTTTCCGGCAGATCTCTTTTGGTTTTATGTTTCGTCAATGGACTGCGACATGAGGTGGGGGGGGGAGGGCGCCGTTGCGCTCATATGGTGCTGCTCAGAGTACCTTGATGGTCCGAGATCCCGGTCAGTGATGCTCCATCTCTGTCTTTCGAGAGGCGAGATGAGACAAAGGCGGATGCTTTTCCGTGCTTACCGAGTCAAAAAGTGCATAAGGACCCGGATGTCCTGCCTCGAGGTCTGCTGGAACTACACCGCTTGGAGAACTCGGGAACCTTGACACATGTAAAACCCGAAGTGGATGAGGGCCGGGCTGTGCGACCATGTCCACACATGTACATTACACATCCAGAGATGGGGTGGTGTCCGATCAAGCAACGATCATGACACGCACTAACTTTCCGACCCCTCAGGGTTGGCGACCAAACCCCGCCGCCGCACCTCACGGCCCTCTCCGCACTGGCGTCCCGCACCGCTGACCGTCCGATCCCGGTCCCGGAGACCCTCCCGACCCGAACGCCGAAACACCCGGCCCCGGCGCCGCCGCGCTTCACCGAGTCCGGCATTTACCCCTACCTCGAGACAAACGTCGACGCCATCCCCATGTCCTTCTCCGAGGAGTCCATCCCCGAGCTGCGCACCGAGAACTCCGTCGCGCTGCACGGGCCCGACACGCCCTTCCGCCACTGGACCGTCGTCCGCGACTTCGTCCAGGGACTCGTGAACCGCAACGGGTACCAGGACTTCGTTTCCTACAACACAACGGTCGAGCGGGCCGAAAAGGTCGGGCACGAGTGGAAGCTCACGCTGAGGAGGGAAGACGACGAGGGGGACGAGTGGTGGGTCGAGTGGTTCGATGCTGTGGTTGTTGCGACGGGGCATTACTGGGTGCCGTACGTCCCCGACATCGAGGGACTCGACGACTTTGAAAAGGCTCGTCCGGGGAGCGTCATCCACAGCAAGTACTTCCGCGGGCGGGAAAAATTCCGCGACAAGGTACGTCGCCTTTTTTTACTTGTCATGTCATTGTCGCGAACGGGAGCGTCCGTACCATCATAACTAACCCGCCCCCCCCCCCTTTCCCCCTCAACCAGCGCGTCGTCGTAGTAGGCGCCTCCGTCTCCGGGGCCGACATCTCTGTCGACCTCGTCAAAACCGCGAAGCTCCCCGTCTACTCCGTCGTCAACGGTCGCAAAGCGAACCTCTACTTTGGCGACGGCGCCTTCAACCACCCGCGGCTCTCACGCCGCGCCACCATCGCCCGCATCCACGGCCGGACCGTGCACTTCTCCGACGGCACCTCCGTCGCCGACGTCGACAACATCGTCTTTGCCACGGGCTTCACCTGGACCCTGCCGTTCCTACCCTCGGTCGAGGTCCGCAACAACCGTGTCCCGGGCTTGTACCAGCACGTCGTGTACCACCGCGACCCGACGCTACTCTTCATCGGCGCCGTGGCGGCCGGCCTGACGTTCAAGATCTTTGAGTGGCAGGCCGTCCTCGCGGCTCGTGTGCTGGCCGGAAGGGCGAGGTTGCCGTCGGCCGACGAGCAGGCGAGGTGGGAGGCCGACCGGGTTGCCGAGAAGGGCGACGACATCAGGTTCTCGCTCGTGCACCCGCACTTTGAAGAGTACTTTGAGACCGTGCGGGCCTTGGCCGGCGAGCCTGAGAACGGAGTTGGAAGGCCGTTGCCGGCCTACGACCCGTCGTGGCTCCAGATCTTCCTCGACGGCCTCGAATTGAGGAAGAAGATGTGGGTAAGGTTGAATGCCCAAGCACAGGAGGAGCTCGAGCAGGAATCGTCGTCGACGGGGGGCCTCGAAGAGCAGGGGGGTAAGGGTGCTCGTTTACCATCTGTAAATGGGATAGAGCTCGAGAAAGCCCCCGTCGTGACAACGGTTGAGACGGCTCAAGAAACCCTGTAGGTATCGATCAATCATCTCAGAGTTGAGCCATCTGTCTCCACAGAACCAGTGAGTAAGTACGAGATAGCATCAGTGTCGGGGGTTCCAAATATTTGTGGCCCGGAGCGAGGCGACGAAAGGGGTCCTGCTTGGTTGAGAATCGCTTGGACTGCGAGGGCTGAATGGCCACAGGCCGAAGAGGTTGAAAAGGTCGAAGATGGACCAGCTTCCTCATCATGCGGTGTGTCGAAAAGACCGAGGCTAGGGCTTTGTCTGAATCGGTCATGGAGCTACTTGTGTAGAGTAGGAAGAGACAGGGAGAGAACATCCGTGGAGGTCGCCTGCGATAAGAACGATCTGATACGGCCAGCCAAGGCCAAGGTCTCCAACGCGAGGATGCAGGCGGCCCATTCGAGCCAAACGACCTTGCAGAGCACATGATCTACAACGCGCCTCGTTCCCTAAGCCAGACAGATTCGCTTGCTGGAACCAAACCAGCGGGGGAGGATGGGGGGGAACTAAGGGTTCGGTATAAGCGCTTACGTACGTATGGGCGCCGTCTTACATCAGACGGCATTGCAGCTTGTGATAATTCGCGTCCAGCAGCGGGCTCCCCCACACGAAATCTCTACCGTAAGGGGGCCAATAATCCTGCCAGCGCATCTCAGACTCGGCGAGCCCGGGTTTGGGGGGATTGGCTCTTCATCTGTGCTTGCAACGGACGAATGGCAACATGTTGGCCGGAATGGCGTGGCATGTGAAAAGGACCGGTGTCCCAGGCCCCGACAGCCGAACAGCTTTGCTGAATGCTGGACCGCGAGGTTCTCGTTCACTGATACAAGCATGGACATCCTGCCGCCGCCGCCGCCGCCGAAACCACCGTCCGGCTTTGGTCTGGGTCGTTGCATCAAAGCGTTGCGTGTCAACATAAAGGGCATCTTGCGCGGACCAAGTCTCACGCCGAACTTCCTCGTCAGCGACATGGTCGGATTCCTCCTCCATTTGGCCCTTGCAGCCGACTGGCCCGCCGTCTGGCGGCGGAAGCTATTCAGATCCGTGCCGCTCTCGCGCGCCCTCGCGGACAACCTCTACGACTTTTGGGTCGCCTTCCGAAAGGAACGTTGGCACAAGGAGGACCACGCCGAGGCGAGGATGGACAAGTGGTGCCCGCACCTGTACAGGTCGCCGCCCCCGCGGCTGCGGTCTTACCGCGAGATCCTCAACCGGCAACAGGCGTTGAAGAACTGCTGCGGCGCCCAGCTGCACGGCCTGGAGACGCGGGACGTGGCGAGGAACATGCTGCTGCAGGCCGGTCTTGCGTTCTGTTGGGCTTGGGCGCTGCTCAGTGACCACATCACGCTCATCCGGCTGCTGGCCGCGATCGAGAACGACCGCAAAGTGTACCGAGACCAGATCGAGGCGTCGACTCCGCCCGTGTTCCGCAAAGGAGAAGACCCGATGCCCGTGGCTCGGGGCGGACAGTCACACAGCAGCTTGAGAAGAGTGCAGCGACAGATCAGCCGCGGCCACGACCTCATCGACAAGTTTGTGGAGCTGGAGATGTGTGACGTCGGAAATGACGCTGCCTGGGTCGAGACGGAATGGTTGTCGGAGACGGACGGCGTGATTCCCGCAGACATGGTGGTCGACGCAGACCGGTTCCTCGTGAACCGCGTCGTCTTCTCGGCAGGTTTGTCGTGGCTTCTGGTATCCATCAGCTGCGACTTTGCGACTTTTTACCTCCTCGTTCTAATCCTTCGCGTCAAGAGTCGTTTCATATAGGTGATGGCAAGCAAATTCAGTCCACACGCGTTCCGCTGCTGTTGCTGTGATGTCTCGGGAAGAAGCCAGCACGCACAAGAGCAGTATGCGTGGCATTAATATAGTGGGCATTGACTCATTAACACCGTAAAAAAGGATATCGCTTTCCATGCAAACGCCTTCCGATGCAACCCTCGAACTTAGCGCCGTCTTCGGAATTTGCTGTTGTGTCCCGGTCCGCCTTTGGCGCCATGGTTCTTCAACTTCAACCGCCGGAAGTTTGTGTGCGCCATTTCGTTGACCTTCCTCACGGCCTTCTTGACCGCCCCCGCCTTTTCCGTCTTCTTGGCACCCCTTATCTTGGGTTCTTTGCGTTTTGCCGACTCGTCAAATTCCGCGTCCGAGTCGGGCCCCAGGCCCGCGAGCTCATCTTGCATCTCATCCGCCGCACCGTTGGCTTCTTGTGTTCCCGACACATTCATCTCATCGTCTTCCGCTTCCTGCCCGCACTCGGCCAGGGCCAGGCCAGATGGTCGTTTGATTTGAACAGGCTTCATGTTGCTTCGTCTTGTTGTTCGCTTCTGGCCCTTCTTCTTGTAGACCCTCAACGGCATTCCATCCCTGCCTTTCTGCTCTTCATCAGGGCTGTCGTATAAGCCTTCGTCATCAAATCCGCCTAGAGGCAGGTGCACTTGGCTGTCGGTAGCAAGCATCTCGTCGTTCTTCGGCTTCGGGGGCGCTTTCGGCTGGACGACCTCGCCTTCTGCTTCTCGAAGGGCATCAAGATCGTCATCGTCGTCCAGCTTTTCCTCCTCCACTTTTCGGAGGCTGGCGACAATGGCACTAAGACCCCGGACAATTGGCTTCCGGGGCAAAAGGAGAGGCGGCGCTGTAAATTCGTCGTCCTTGGTTGGGGGCGGTTGGGCGTGTCTTTTGAGAAAGGACGGAGTGCTGAACTGGAGCTTCGAAACAGTTGTGGGTGTTTTGGCATCAGGTGTTTGGGTGCCCTTGTTCTTCAACGGCGTCATGAAGCTGTCCAGCATCTGCCGTTTGCTTGTCGACATGGGTGTACGCCCAAACCTCGCATTGTCCTCCTCGTCCGTGGGCGTGGCACGCTTCCGCGGTGTCGTCATCGCTCTTGCGTCGGCAGACGTGTTCAAATCCAGGTTTCTTCTCGAAGGCGTGCCGAGTTCGCGCTCCACCATCAAGTCAAACAGTCCAAGTACGCGGCCATCGCGCTGCGGTGTAGGGCCTATCGATCTCGGGGCCGCGGGGCTGAACAGTGTTCGGGAAATAGAGGGAGTGCTAATCAGACCGGCATCATCAGGATTCGATCTCCCTTTCGAAGGTGTCTCGACATATTTCTGTTTCTTGGAAGGTGTCGTGGTGGGCGCAGGATTCTCTTTTCGCTTCTTCGGCTGGGGTTCTGCCTTCGGGGGCGGCTGGATCTTTCCAGAGAGAATGTCGCGGACTTTATTATACTGCTTGTACTTTTGTGCTGCCGAAATCATCAGTGTTTTGCGCCCAATAGGTTTGACAACAAAGACTCTGCGTACCTATGTCAGCATTGTGCTTGATGTCGTCTCTTCCCGGTTTCTTTCCGTCATGAGATTTCGCCCATGAGGTTTCCCAGCTCTTCAGTTCAACACGAAGTTTCTGGGACTCTGCTTCGTAATCAGCCCTCGTTCGGTCGTCCATGTCGAGGTGTTTCTTGGCTAATTGGAGGGTAAATACGTCATTGGAGGCAAGTGGTTGTGACAGATGGGAGGTGTGACAACCTGGGTAGATAAAGTAATTAGGTGGCTTAAGGTATCCGTAGCCTAAGTGAATTTGATGTGTAGATATGGGGAGCGGGACGCGATCGAGACGCGACACAGGAAAACCACTAAACGCGAAGGATTCATGGTTGCCCAGCAGTACAGCAGCAGGGGGGGGGGGGTGATTAATGGAGACGAC
>PUHP01000152.1:12914-25046 GCA_006783085.1 Colletotrichum shisoi | reverse complement strand
GGGGGGGGGGGGGGGGGGGGGGGGGGGGGGTTGCATCAGTGCATTGGCCTCACCCCAGCCCCACTGGGATCGGCCTCAGCTCATGTCAGCTTACTAAGGTGCCTAGGCACCTAATCATGGTGGTGACTCTCGAAACAGCGCAACTCCTCCATCGTCTTGTCTTGCCTCGACACTTTGACTACCTCCTCTGCGGAACTCTGCACTTTTTGGCATGTCCCCTGAAGCGGCAACCGGCGACACCTCGAACCCACGAGAACTCCGTTCCGCCGTCTTACAAACCACACTGCAGGAGATATTCTCGCGACCGCCCGACCTTCAAGACTGCTGCGTCATCTGTCTGGAAGAGATCGCCGAAGGCTGCGAGACGCAACCGTGCCACCATCGCAATTTTGACTACCTCTGCCTCATAACATGGCTGGAGCGACAGACAGCATGTCCGCTGTGTAAAACAGAAATCAGGGAGGTTCGCTACGATTTCAGCGACGACCGAAAACAATGGAAGACATTTGAGGTACCAGAGCGGCCACAGAACAAGGCCAACGCTGCGGGAGCTTCTCCCCCGAGCCAACAACCGAGGCGATACTACTCCCAGGCACGCCCACGACACCCGCGACCTCATGCGCACGCAAGTCGGACTTTCACCCCCTCTCAGGATGGAGCGATTGCCCGCCGGAGGGCCGTCTATCGAAACCAGTTATACTCGCTACATGTCGGCTCGAACCGGATCTCGAGATACAGAGACCTGACGCCGCAAATGTTCGCGTCCGATACGGAACTTGTCTCCCGCGCGCGCACTTTTCTCCGTCGAGAGCTGCAGGTCTTTGAGTTCCTCTCCCCGGACATCGACGCGCGACCCCAGGATGCCGACCCTGTTCGACGACGGAGAGCAAACAACGCCGAATTTCTCCTTGAATACATCGTTGCGATCCTTAAAACCGTCGATGTGCAGGGCAGCATGGGCCAGGCCGAGGAGCTGATCCAGGAGTTTTTGGGAAGGGAGAACACGCGACTCTTGCTTCATGAGCTCAGGGCCTGGTTGCGGAGTCCCTACATGTCGCTCGAAAACTGGGATCGCGCTGTGCAGTATCCAGATGTTGTCCCTAAGCGACGGCGATCTCAAAGCCCCGGCGCAAGCAGCCGTGCAGAAATTTCGGGTAGTGCCGACGGGATCTATCCCTCGAGTTGGAGGAGAGACGAGCGACGCAGGTACCGGCGCGAGCCCTACGAGTCACGTCGTTCACGAAATGATGAGAGATTACGAGAGGCGACGGAGCGATACACAGTTGACTAAGGCCTTAGAACCGACGACCCAAGCCACATGATACCCTGTTTTTTCTGGCGGTGGCGGTGGCGGGATTTTTTTGACGGATGAGACGTCCAGAGTGCCCTGGGCCCCAATGTAACCTTGAACGACACGGACCTCTACGCAAGACATCAGAGCTTAATAGACGAATGATGACAATGCAACATAGCAAATCAAGTATCGAAGTGGACCCTTGCAGTGCGCCGGAAGTTTCTCAGTCCCGCCTTCGCCGATGGAACGAGAAGGCGGCAATCCCGTCGGCCCGGTCAAGAAACCCCCCTCCCCCAAATAGATTCCGGTCTGATCGAAGTCCGGACTTGCTTGGTAATCAAGGGAAGTCGGCACGCTGGGCGGAGTCCCGCCCATGATTCAAGATGCCGAGGCGGTCTCATAAAGACATTTTGCATCCGAAATCTGAAGCCGGGTGCCTTTTATCAGACGACTCCCGTCATTGTCGATTTCCCAATTAACCGTTTCCCTCAACATCCAGATACCCTTTATACTCTGTAACGAATGAACGCCTCAAGACCAGCAAGCAAAATGGCCAACATCAACATCAAAATCATCTCAGACCCTGTCTGCCCTTTTGTAAGACGTCACTTTGGCGACGAACCCTGTTTCGATAACCCCCACTAACACGACCAAACAAAACAAAAGTGCTATCTTGGCAATGCCCGCCTGAACCGGGCGATAGACCTGTACAAGAAGACGTACCCGGGTGGCAAGGACGACACCTTCAACGTCACATGGCAGGCCTACTACCTCAACCCGACGGCGCCGGCCAAGGGCTTGCCCGTCAATGAGGCCATGGCGTCGCGGTTCGGCGCCGATCGGCTCGAGATGATGAATGCGCACATGAAGAAGCTGGGTGTGGCCGAGGGATTCAACTTCACCTTTGGCGGCAAGACCGGGCACACGCGCGACGCGCACCGAGTGATCCAGCTGGCCAAGTCCAAGGGCCCCGAGGTCGAGAACGCCGTCATGACATCCATCATGAAGAGCTACTTTGAGGAGGACGGCGACGTGACGAGCTGGGACATGATTGTCGACGCGGCCGCCCGGGGCGGGCTGGAGAGGAACGAGGTGCGCAAGTGGCTCGAGGAGGGCAAGGGCGGGCGCGAGGTTGATGAGCAGGTCGAGGATGCCTACCGGATGGGTGTCCGCGGGGTGCCGCATTTTGTCATCAACGACAAGTACGAGGTCGGCGGCGCGCAGGAGGCGGGCGAGTTCCTGAGACAAATCGTGGCGGCCAAGGAGAAGGGCGGCCAGGGGTCGAGCGGAGGAAATGGACTGTCATGCTAAGAGCATGCGAGATTCGTTCTATCATCTACTCGCCGCGTGTTGGAAGCAAAGAAAGGGGTTTTTAAATAATAATAATAAAAGGCCAACATCATAAATCGGGTGGCCCTCTTGTCGCATTTTGGGTATCGTGTCGTAAAACCATTGCAAAAGTGCTGTCCGACTTTCACATGTTCAGCAATCCGCCCAAGTCCTTCTCCATCGCCCGCAGCCGTAACTGCAGCTCACGCTTCTTCTTGTCGAGCTCCCGCACAATCTCTTCCTCGGCCCGCAGGTCGTCCTCCGTCATAAGATCCTCGCCCTCGTCCTCGTCCTCGTTTTCTTGCTCATCGGCGTGTCCCTTATCGCCGTCGCTCATCCAGTGATCCTTATTCATCTTCTCAAGCGCGGCTTGGTGCTCGGCAACCTTGGCCTCATAGTAGGCCAGCGTGTTGGTCTGGTGGGCGTACCGCGATCGCAGCTGGGGGATCCGCTCAAGCGCACCGGGGAGGGCGTAGACACCGCACAGCCTCTTCGCGCCCTCGAGAAGGATGTCGACGTCGACATCGCCGCCCTTGATGGCCGCCTGTCGCTCGCCGCGGCGCAGCTGCGCGTGAAGGTCGCCGCCCAGGACGGCCGAGACGGCGGTGTGTCGACGGGGACCGACCGTGCCGCCGACGCCGCTGCGGGAGCTTCCAGGTGGCGGACCGGTGGTGACCTCGCCCGAGGCGACGTTGAATACGGTCTGGCGGCGGCTCGAGGAGGGTTTCGCATCTGGGTTCTGCGAGGCGGAAGAGGACGGCGGGGGTGGTGGAGGGGGCACGGAAAAGAGGGCGCGCTCGTGGGCCTCGGTGTCACGGATGAGGGAGGTGATGTCGGCATTGTGTAGCATCGCGTTTGTGAAAATTTTCGGAGGCGGGAAGCTTTGCACCGGTCAGTTGTTCAGGCAAACAATCCGAGGGCCATTGGTTGGATCGCGGGGTAGGAGGGAACCTAGACGTACGGGAGGGAATCGATGCCTTCGCAGGAGAGAGCTATCTGCTCTAGGTGGATTGAGAGCATTGACATGATGGCGGTTCAGACCCCTGGCTTGTGTGAGGTTCTGTTCTCGAGGCGTATTGTTCGCGGCCTATTGGCGATTGCGATATTGCAATCAAGCCGACTGGGTAGAATATTGTTGATGTGGGATTGAGAGTGAGAGGTTCAATGTTGACAAGGTACCCCGCCAAACACAAATCGCTTAGAGAGAAGAGGAGAGAGCGCGCCGTTGCTTGGCGCACGGGCCAGCAACTGTTCATCCCAAACCACGAACGCCAAGCATCCATCATTTCTTCAACAACATCCTGTCGGTCGCAGTCTTGGATGTCCCCCCATCTCCAGAGTCGACTTGGGAGTTGGGAACTTCCTTAGTTCTGGCCGCATCAGGTCTACATATTGCCGTGGGCCACACGTTCTTCGCGACGATGCTGACAGCCAAGCCAAGCCAAGCCTTGCCGTGTCTTCCTTGCGGTTGAAACAGTCGAACGGGTATGGCAATTGGAAATCAACTTAACTTGATCAGCGAAGATGCGTCGCTGCACTCGGAACTACGAATGCAGGTTACGCCCAGCCACGGCTGACTCGTCTAGCAAAGACAACCAGCAAAATTAGATGTTGTCTATAAGGCTGCACTTCTCTGTACACGGACTCGTTCATGATTGTTGCCTCTCGGCGAGCAATGTGATCGCAACTAGTGCTTGTGACCCCGGGTTGGGCGTGCCGATTGGCTGGGCATGCGACGTCAGTTATGACGACAACCTGGGACTCTCATTGGATCGTATTCGTGTCTGCCGGGGTTTGCTCTCTGCGGCCTGTAGGATGCTCCTTTTCTTTCCCGCATGCATCTTAGGCTCTAAGCCGAGCTTACGGCACAGTTGCAGCAGTTGCAGCAGTTGCAGTCAGTTCAGTACAAGTCGACAGGGCTCTTTCCGGGCGTGCACTGTGAACGAACGGCTCGACCGCGGTTGGCCTCTTTTCGTGCCACTGCGGGGGCTTCTCGGAGCCTCGCATGTCCTCTTTGCCTCTCTTCTTGCACTGCCCAGATCTGACTGCATGCCGCTCTTGCGCATCTCTCATTTCACTGTTGGCTCATCTCAGCCCCTTCCCCCCTCCCCTGGCCCCCAAAAAGGAACACCTGAAGGCAGGTTAGGGCAACAGGGGCGCAGGCAACGGCAACGGCAGCGGGGTGGCGCCCTAGCCGCTGACGGCTGGGATCCGTAATAGGCAAGTCGCCCTGCTCTGGTCCAGTGATCAGTCAGGAGCAACCGTCGCCAATACCGGCCGCATCAGCAAACTCAGCCCCGCACCTGCACCCGCACCCGCACTTGCAACTCCCTTCTTCTGTCGATGATGGTGTGTCCTCTCCGGTAGGTGCTCTACGTTTTTGTACTGCGACTACCTCGGGACTAGGGTCTCTAGGTTCGTTGTTGGAGTTTGTAAAGTGTCTCACCGGCGCCGTCCTCCATCCCAGTCCGTCCCCCTTCCCCACGATATAATGCCGCGTGAGCACCCGCCGCCATCCTCCCGCTGGTCACTTGATCAAATACACTTTCTGTCACCGTCTTCACTACTGACACTACCTCGCGTCCCCTCTTGGCTGTATATCAGCCTCGCGCTCCCAGTCGTCATGGCCGCCGGTATCTTCTCCATCCCAGCCTTGGCCGAAAGGGTTGGGCTGCGCTACCGTTCACGACAGCAGAAGCGTGCCGACTTGCTCAAGGAAAGGATGGGCTCAACAAAGTTCCTGGGCTCCCAGGTTGGAGGCAGCTCCGTCATCAGCTATTCATACACGGATTTCCCCTGGAAGCTGTTCGTCTGGGATATCTACTACTTTTTCAACTATATCTGGGCCTTGCCATGGATCGTCTGGCCCATCAGCCCGGCCGATTCTGGCCACCTCGATGAGCTGGCTTTTACGAGACAGAACCTCTTCTGCATCTTCATCCACATAGTACTGTGCGTTATGCAGATCGCCTTCATACTAGCCCTGCCCTTCGCCATTCTTTTGCCAATCTGGGTGGCTGGTCTCGCTTTGACCGCCTTCTTGGCGTTCAATTATCTGCTTTGCCTTTTGCTCAACGGCCCGACGCTCACATACACCTCGGACCCGAAATACGCACCAGAGATGCCGGAGCACGATCACGAGAAATGGATCTTTCTGAACGGCGTTGCTGTAGGGTAAGTCGATGTGATTTCGAGCCGTGTCTGTCCCCTATTCCGCCACTTGGCTTCACGACAATTCTATACATGTTCGAGTCCGAAATACTAACGTCTCAACAGGGACCACTGGATGAAGAATAACCTGAATAGGCTGGCTCTCACGTTCAACAGGCCAATCTTGGGCATCCACAACCGGACGTCGGGAATTCTCTTCGATGTCGTCGAATGTCTCATCCAACGAAACTTGGGCTACGCCACGTACGATGTGCGAATGTGCTACCGCATCGTCAAAGAAACCCTCTATAACCCCAAGTATTCCAAAGTGATTTTCGTGCTGCATTCGCAGGGCGGCATCGAAGGCGGTCTTGTCCTCGACTGGCTCTTGCAAGAACTGCCACAAGATCTCCTTGGCAAACTCGAGGTAAACAACAGAGTGCTCACCATAAGCAAACATAACATGGCTGATAAGAGCCCATCAGGTATACACATTTGGCAACGCCGCCAACCACTTCAATAACCCCCATCGTCATGTTATTTCTCAGGCCGTGGCGCAAAAGAACCCCACTGCCATGACTACGACTACGACCACGACCACAATGTCTCAGGGAGACTCCATCAGCAGTAACAAAGCCGGTCTCGACGACGCCTCAACTCTGAGCAACGGAAGTGAGGCCCTGAAGAGCCACCTTGGCATCCCAAATCTGCCCAACGAAGGATCGTCAACCTCGTCACGGTCGTCGACTGCAGCGCTGGACCGAGCCATGGGCCATGTGGAGCACTACGCCCACTCAACAGACTTTGTGGCGATTTGGGGCGTCCTGCACTTTTGCACGTCGTTGGCTGCCAGCCGCACCATGCCGCGCTTCATCGGGCGGCTTTTCGTACGAGCCTCGGAGCGGGGCGGTCACCAGTTCTGCCAGCACTACCTGGACGGCATGTTCCCTCTCGCCAAGGACCCAGAGACGGGAGAATTCACCGGCGCCTCGGAAGAAAACGAGTTCATGGAGAGCGAGATTCAGATCGGCAGGCAAGGCGATGCCGGGGCCAACGCCCGCGAGGCATTCGAGGTCTCATACCTCGGCCGTGATTTCGCAAGCAATGTAGAATTTCACGGGGAGCAAGTCAAAGGAAGGTTCAGAAAGCGGACCGTCCAGGTCAAGGAGCTCTCCAGATTGTGGCTTTACCGCAACGGCGGCAGCCCTACCGAAACTCCGCCACTGCTGTTCAAGGAGAATGGCATTGTCAGGAACGCGACTTTGTAAGGAAACAGTGCGGAGCTTTTGGTGTTTTCCTTTCTTCTGTCTTGTTCTAGTTCATAGCCCCGTAGTTTGATACCCTGTTATGCCATTGTTTTCTTTGCGTATGTGTTGGTCCCGCCCGTTTTGGTGACGATTCTCGGTGAAGACATCTCACCGAAGGTGAGAGCGGGCCGATGGTGTGAGTGGAACGGGTGGAACGGGTGGAACCGGCCTTATCACAATGACTCACCGGCACGACACCGCCAGCGCCATGGTGGCGGGTTGTGGGTCCTTTCCTGCATCGTCCCCTGGTACTAAAATGCAATGGGACCCTGGACATCGGTGGAATCGCCCGGGAAACAGCGCCAGCGAACCCATGCCACGCCAAATCAGCATGGATGAGTTTTACACGTGTCTGTAGGTTTTCAGTCGACAGTCCAGGAGGACTCTTACCGTCTTTTGTTTCGGTACAGCCACGGAAGGACGTTGTTGAGACTAGTTGGCCAAAAGGATTGCTCATTCAACAGTAGTCTGACAAGTCGCCAGTCATGGAAATGATTCATCTCAAAGGGGGCTGATTACGAACAGCCTGGCGCCCAATTACAAACGCTTCCCAACAAATAACAAACGCGACTGGATGGTGTCGTACAACGAAGATTGGCCCCGGTTTTATCATCCTGGTACCGTAGCTAAGGAGGAGAGGAGACTGAAAGACGACAAGGAGGAAGAAGAAAAGAGGGAATGTCTCAGCCCTGGCATCTGGTTCGCGCCATCTCCAATCTTTATCGGGCCGCCGAAAAATTGACGCAAGCCGGTTCCCTGCGCGGGGATCGCGTAATGGTGGGCGAAGTTTCCACCATTATCCATTCTTCTCATCAAAGGGGCGGCAACGCACTGGTGACACTGGTGAGAGCAGCTCCAGGAGGCGTCCAGAACGGCGACAGGCTACCGGGGTCCATAATTAAAAATGGAAACACCCGAGCGATCTCGAACTCGCTTGCCGCCATCTCTCTTTTTTGCCTTTTTCTTGGCCCTATCTAAGTCGACAAGTGACTCGCCAAACAACAAATTTTCCCCAAGGCAAGCGACGCCGCTCTGTCCCTCTCTCCCCTTTGCTAGGGCTCTTTTAAAGGGAAACATACACACTTCTTGACAGGCCTCTCTCATAGAAACTCGGTCGTCGTCACAAGAAAAAAAAAAGACAGTTAAACCAGCGATACTGTACCACCAACAAACCCGCAACACGCCATGAACTCGGTCCACATCCGACATGGCTCCGTTCGGCAAGGCAAGTACGACGTCTACTGGAGCAAGGACAACGAGTGGGCCATCATCGACGAGGAAGAGGAAGAGGAGAACGAGCGCAGGCTGAAGGAGGCCTACCATCGTCACAGCCTCAACACGCGATACTTGACTGCCGGCCTCTTCGTCGTCCTGGTGCCCGCTATGTGTGGTTTGCTATGGTGCTGCCGGTGAGTTGCCCTTGGATGCATCGCCCGCCCAGACACATTTGTTCAATCGTACTAATATCTCAAAACAGAATGAGGCGGCGCATCTGAACAGATAAAAAAAGTGCCGCGGAAAAAAAAAGTTTCAAGGACAGGAGTCGACGTCACTGTCGGCTCTCCAACCACACAAATCAGGCCCATGAAACCAATCAGCAGGATTCTTTCTATGCGCTTCGCCTAGATTCTAAGACGACACCAGCCACGCGCAAAGCGAGAACACTTCTCACCACGCGGTTCCTCGTCAACTATCACAAAGAATCACACGAATCACTTTCAATAACCCGAGGGGTTTATTCTATTTCTTGGATTCTCCCAGCAATGCGGGTGTGCATGCGGGACCCCGCTTCGGCTTCTTTTCGATCTTGGTCTTCTCCTTGTCGGCAAACGACCGCTCAGCCGCAGCGATGGCGGCATCCAACCCCAAGTGAGCCGCGCCCTTGACGACCGTCAACCCGGACGACCCATTGCCTCCCACGAGTAGGTCCGCGGATAAAACAGCACCACCGAACGCAACGGCGCCCAGCGCCAATCCGACAACCATCGGAAGCAGTACGTCGCCGCGCTTCATTCTACGAGGATGCGCCGTTTCCGTCGGGCGTTCCGGATCCGCGCCGCATCGTAGGGGATCATGAGCCAAGTCAGGCCCAAAGTAAAGCCTACGGCAGCGGTGTGGAGTGCCGCGCCCGTCGAGCTGCTTGCCAGCTGGCGGACATAATTGGACCATCGGCACAGGAGGGCGTCGTCGGATAATGCGGCGCATGTCAGATTGTATACTTCGGGATCGAAAGGCATATTTTGCGCCACTCCGCCTGGAGGTGCGGTTTGGTTTTGGTCGGTCTGGGTACGAAGATGCTAAACAAGGGGATTGAGGAGAGAGAGTCTCGGTCATGAGAATGGGTACAAAACGTTTTATCTCGTTCGGTCCATATGGACCAGCTGTTTCGACGAGTGCTATTATACACAAGCCCGTCGCCTGGACATCGCACAGTAGGAGCCAAGGCACAGCCCCTCCCAACATCACTTAGACGGATATGCGTACACGAACGAAATTGAACCAAGTGCATATAACGCATGACGCATATGTTCCGCCCTCACAGGGGAGGCTAAAGAAGATTAAGCATGTTAGTAGACCGGGCGGGCTGTGTTTTGTTCTCGGGTAGATGGAGTCATCGGCTCCCCGAGCGCACCATTCACCTCGGTCGCTGTGCTGTGTGGCTAATGGCGGTCCCCGCGGCGGATTTCGGCGCGGTGTGGTCGGGGCCCGTGGAGGGTGTCTGTGCGGCAGGACGCTGCCGGATGAGACGAACGTTGGCGGCGAGATCGGACGACCCGGGGCCGGGACCTTGAAAACAGGCGGATTTTCGCAGTCCGCGCATAGGTCCGTTCTGCTGGTGATGATGGTTTGGTGCACAGGACAACTTATTCGCACCATCAAAAAAGATGCACCCGCCCCGCCCTGTTCAGGATACCCAAGATTGTATCGTAGCCATACGCCCGCCCCCGAATACTCAGCCACAAAGTGTTAGTTTTTTTTTAAAGTTTTTTTGGGGCGGGGCTTATAGCAACATGATGTTCACTTGATATAGACTTGTCAATGTTTAATGAAAAATGTTTAAATGGAATTGGTTCCTTATTAACTAATTATTAAGTCATCAAATGTGCCATGCCATGCCCGGCTGTCATCACTCGTCTCGTTATCCCCTTCCAAAAAATTCGTACAAGTACAAGCGACCCCGGGTTACCTATCTTTCGGTAAGAGTGTGTGTGTGTGTGCGTTGTGTCTGACCTTAAGTCCTCAGCTCGATATCGCGGCGGTACGTCCAGGTGGTGGCGTCCGAGTAGACAGGCTTGTAGCCCAGCACACCCTCGACAAGGTTGAGGATGATGGTGGGCGTGAGGATGAAGGCGCCGCCGTACTTGTGCTCGGTGGCGAGGACGAGGCGGTCGATGCTCGCACCCATGCCAAAAGTGCACTGGTGCACCCTGACCTCGACGGCGGGGGGCTAGAATATCCAGAGTTAGCAAAGGTGATGTGGCCTGGGTGCGTCGCGACGAAGGGTAAAGGAGAGAGATAGAGAGAGATGGAAGAGAGGAAACGAAAGGCAACTCAACAGGAGAAGAAAAGAAGGGGGTAAAAAAAACCTTTGGGTGGCCAACCTTGCTCGCTACCTGGTGGTTCGTCCTCCTCCAGCGCTTGAAGTAGTCGGCGAGAAACTTGAGGGTCGCGGTGTGGCTGCACTGGATCTCGATCTCGTGGACGCCGCGGCTGTAGATCATGAGGTGGTAGGGGGGTTTCAGAAGGAGGTCGTCCGGGCGGGGAAGGGCGTCGGCGCGGGGCATGAAGTCGGCCGGGGGTTGGGTGGCGGTGGAGCTCACGGAGGGGCCGCGGCGGTGGGCCGCGGGGGCGCTGACGGAGAGGCGGCCGATGCGGGCGTCCATGTCGACCTCAGCCCAGTCCTCGGCGTGGGGGGAGGGCGAGTAGGGGGGCAGCTGCTTCTGGTCGGCGAAGCAGTCCTTGAGCTCGACCTGGAAGAGGGGCTGGAGGTTCACGGGCATGATGCGCTGGCGCCGGGGGATGTAGATGACGAAGCCGCCACGGTCCTCGGACCATGCGGTTGAGGCGTTGTCTTCCCTCGAGATCTGCGTTTGTGGTCAGCATACCGAGGAAGGGGGGTGAGGTTCCACGACTGGTGATGGATGCATCCAAGACTCACATCGAC
Organism: Colletotrichum shisoi; assembly: GCA_006783085.1. Lineage (NCBI taxonomy): Eukaryota > Fungi > Ascomycota > Sordariomycetes > Glomerellales > Glomerellaceae > Colletotrichum > Colletotrichum shisoi. The sequence continues at coordinate 13,801 of PUHP01000152.1, read as the reverse complement.
AAAGATCCTCAATCTCGACCAGGTGATCTTGAGCTTCTCAAGCAGGGTCTCGGTCCAGTCCTCGTTCTTGTTGTCATCAAGGATCTCGGTGGCGGCGCGGCACCAGGCCTCAACAGTGGCGGCGACGGCGGCGACGGCGTCGGCCTTGTCGGTGTAGGTGGGCTCAAGCTCGGTGAGAAGGAGGTGCCAGTCGGGAGCAGTGTCGATCTCAAGGCCGAGGACGTCCTGCAGGGTCCGAAGGGATTGCTGAAGGTAGCTGTCTTCCTTGGTCCAGTGGTCGCGGATGGCAACCTTGACGTTAAGAGGTCTGAGGTGTGTGGTTAGTGTCAAATAACTAGATAAAAGGGGGAGAGTTGTGAAAGGTGAAGGGGAAAAAGAGGGTTGCTAGTTGGTTTCGGTAAACATACAGAGTTGTCATGCCAGGCTTGTGTCTTGTTGAAGAGGTGTATATGTGTGTTTGTGTGTGTGTGTGGTGGGATATGGTTTGAGTTAGGTTGGTAATAGTCTGATGATTGTAGAGAGATGGTATTCATTGAGTTGAGACAGGTTCTTGTTGACTCTTTTAAGTATTGGGAATCCGACGATTGATGTTTACATTGGAGACCCACTGACAAGGCAGTGACTGCAGATTGACACCGTCAGTCGAGAACCCACCCCGGGCGCATCTCAACGCCATGGCCTATGATCCATCTCGTTCTGGGCGCCAAGGGACGCCCGGCAGCATGCAGCTGAGCATGTGGCGTCACATCATCCCCGTCTAGCGAGGCGGAGTCGCTGTTCACACGTCAATTAGAGTCACACTCGGAAACCCAAAAACGAAAAGAAAAATAACAAAAAAACTAAACAGAAGGAGGGAGAGGGACCAAAAAAAAAAAAGGGGGGGGGGG
>PUHP01000152.1:0-12761 GCA_006783085.1 Colletotrichum shisoi | reverse complement strand
GGGGGGGGGGGGGGGGGGGGGGGGCGGTGGGCGGGGGGTGGAGATGCGACTCTGATTAATTGCGGCTATGGACGGCGGTGATCGGCTGCAGCGTGTCCCTTCGTAGGAAAGTGTGCGACAAAAACAACATAGTCGGAGTGGGACATCGTCACATCAGGTCAGATGATCAGGCCACTAAGGTTTTTGAGTCACGGGACTTTTTGGCGAACATACCTCCGTCTATCGGCAGGTCGGGCAGCAGAGAGATACTGGGGGGTGGGGGCAAGGGTGATCGGGCTGAGCAGCATAAGCTCCTGCCGGGATCGAATAGGTTTTCGGGACCCGGGATATCCTTGAAAACGGCTGTGCTTATGGAAAGGGACGGAGGCCGACAGACCTTGTCGGACGGACATAGAAGACTCATAGGGACCCGGCACACCGGGCATTGGCAAGGACTCAAGACTCCGATGAGACGCTGTACAAAGATAGGAAAACATACGGAAACGGTAAACGGTCCGCACCGAGAAGGGAATGGGAAGATGGTGATGTCATGTGGACAACGGCCTGCATTTGTAATGTGGGCTGCCTCCCTTCCTCCCGCCCCTTCCTTTCTCTATCTTTTCTCTCCCTGCAACCTGCAAGTCTTGGGTCTTTTGATTAGCAATTACGCATCAGTGTCTTTGCATGTGTGGTTGCAGAGAGAGAGAGAGAAAGTGTGTGTGTGTGGGAGAGAGAGAGAGAGAAAGAGAGAGACGAGAGATCCTGGGTGCCAACTATTCGAAACTCTCATTGCCAACCAACCCTGACCCGCTTGCAGCTGGCAGCTGGCAGCTGGCAGCTAGGGAGTTTCTGGTTGCTGATTGCTGGTTGCTGGTCGTTGGCAGCTTCGATACCCACTGCCAACTGTCCACTGCCAACCTCCCGAGGGAGGGGAGGGGGCGGCCTCCATGTGCTGTGATGTAAGCCGTAGCGCCCAGGCGAAAAACATTACGGTGTCTGCTGCTTGGCGCTGTTGCGGCGGCTGTAGATCGGTCCAGGCCTCCCCGCTACATCTCTTAGCTAGCCCCCTTGGCGTCCCAGAGCCCCTTACGAACCCCCCCTCAGGGCCCTTTCCCCCTCTTCCCCTCTTCGCCTCCAAAAAAGACCACTAATACTTTCCTTGGGAAAAAAACATCGTCGAACTGCGCCATCATTGCGTTGCGACACACGTCGGGCCCACATCCACATCTGGAGGCCGAAGTTGACGAGAGGCAAGGAGGGAGGGGAGGAGGAGGAGGAGGAGGAGGCAAAGATGTCGTCTTCTTCGGCTCTCCGTGAATCGACCGTACGTACGCGCGCACAGCTGGGCGCCACACTGACGGCTCATACAAGACTGTCAAAGGACACACTTGGATCTCATTTGCAAACGAGTCTAGTCTCGACGCCGGGCTGAGATGCCAAGATGAGCTTCTGCCCTGCGAGGCTGTTGATGGCGGACTAGTGGCGGCTGTTGACCGGCCAAGGTAGACGTCGAGGCTGTTTGAAGCTTTTGATGGTCGACAAGCTGAAAGGAAGGCCGATAGAAGGGGAAATGAGGGGTTTGGAAAGGCGGCTTTGGTCGGCCTGTGTTGACGATACACGATGCAGGGCATGATAAAAGGTCTTTCCGTCCTCGTCACCACGTTTGCCAGAAGACAACGAACCCATCGCAGCCCGATTTGAGTCCCAAACAAACGAACAATACAGTTGATATCTTTGTTCCGTACCGATTCGTTCCCATACTTCAATCACCATGTCTCGTCTTCCCCCCGCCGAAAAGCTGCCCCTGGCCCTCCGGAAGAATAGTAAGTCATTTCACCCGTCGCACCCCCACGGAACACCACCATCGGCTGCTAACCAGCTTCCAGTCCGCGATGAGTGGGAAAGCAAGAGGGAAGACCTTCAAAAGGAGCTCTCCGACGTGCTCGGCGCCGAGTGGACGCTGAGCGAGATCAACCCCAGCGCCCTCTACCCATACGCCGGAGACGGCTACGCCAAGCAGTCCCTCGGCAGCTGCATCGCCCAGTGAGTCTCAATCCCGTGCAGCCTCGAGACGGCTTGATCGCACGTCTTCGTCTCTTCATCGTCGTCAGTACTGAACCTGGCCCGGGGCCTAGGTACGTCTCCTCGGCCATCTACAACCTCAAGTCATTCGCCTCGAACTACGGCGACGACGGCAAGTCGGAGCTCAACTCCATCTGCCACGCCCGCTCCCTCCTTCTCGACCTCGACGACCGGCCCAAAAAAGAGCGGGTGACTTACTGCGGCGTCGTCGTGCGCGACGGCGGCAAGTTGGCCATTGTCTTCGCCGAAGGCAACCTCGGCACCAATGCCGACTACGCCCTCGACGCGTCGGGTCTGCTCAAGGCCCTCAACGACGCGCCGCCCGCGCCGGGCTCCGACGCCTCCATGAGCCTCGCCGCGCGCACCTCGGTGAGGCAGGAGTACGACGAAAAGATCGAGGAGACGCGTCAGAAGCTGGCCGACATGCTGGAGAAGCCCGACGTCGTGCTCGTGCCCAACTTCGAGGCCAACTTTGCCAAGATCCGCGAGGCCGGCAAAAAGAAGGGCAGCGAGGTGAGGGACGACTGGGAGGGCAACATGGGCGGCTTCACGAGGATGTACTTTGAGGGGCTCGAGTACCAGATGTCGTACCAAAAGTTTGGCGACGACGACATGTTGCGGGAGGGCTTCAACGAGGCCGTCGACAAGGGCGAGATCCACTTCCGCATCGTCGACAAGATGGCGTACGGCACTTACGGGGAGGTCGTCCTCGAGGACGGCGCTGTCTACGTTCAGGTATGGGTTTTTTCTTACTTTTTGTTCTTTCTTTTTTCCCTCCCCCCCCCCCTTCGACCTGCGGCGGTGGCAGCGGCAAATGTCGGATTATGACTCGTATGCTAATGACCGTCGACCAGGCTCGGGCTCATCACTTTGGCACCAATGTCAACTATGCGGCGGAGAAGCTCATTGACCAGCTTTGATGGAGAGTTGGGGTGGAACGGGCGAGAAAAGACCTTTTATGTGCACCAGCTGTAATTACATATTCACCCAGGACATTTATCCCTGAAAAGAGTAAAAATCTCTCTCTCTCTACCTTGATCTGTGACACCAGCGTTTGCCACTCACGAGCGATCCGCACATGATCGTCTCAACAAAAGCGCCTAGAACACCGCCAACAACCGCGCCTCCCGCGTCGCCGGCGGTGACGAGCCCTAGAGTCGTCTCTCGCTGCGCCCGGTTTTCCCGTTCTTCCCTCGCCCTAGCTAGGACGTTAATGTATAACGAGCCGCCCACGATCCCCACCAGGAAAGCCAGGAAGAAGGCCATGTGGGTGGATATGAGAAAGACGGCATTGAGGGAAGCGACGACGGTCCACACGCCCAGAGCGACGAGGTGCAGCTTAAAACTCCGCACGGGAAAGAAAGTGACTGACGACCGACCCAGCCAGGTGCCTAGATGGGCAGAAACTCCGTAGGTGGTGCAGAAGTGAGAGAACGTCTCAAACGCAGACCCGTCCAGCGGCCTGGCGAGGCCAACCTGCAGCAGAGACAGGGACGCCGATGCCACGAAGAGCGGAAACATGTCCGACCGGACCAGACCCCTGAGAACCCGGTATTTCTTGACGAACGCCTTGGGACTATCGGGCCTCGGTCTGTTTTCGCTCCATCCCAGAGACGACCGTCCTTCCTCGGCGCCGGCGTCGTCTTGGCCAGCTTGACCCTTCTTTCGACCCCTCTTGGTCACATCCTGGGGCAGAAGAAGGAACTGGGCGACCAAGAGCACGGAAACAAGGTAGGAGATGTATCCCGTGGCGCTCCGGAGGACCCTGCCCGCGCCGTACGTCAGCAGGAAAGGCCACACGGCGTTCTCGAGCAGCGCGGCGCCGGTGCCGAAGCCCCACCCGGCCAGTGCCGGCCGGCCGGCGTGCGCGGCCATGCCGAGACACGAGACCTCGGTCGCCGCCGACGCGACGGAGGCGAGGACTGTTGCGGCGACACGGACGGGGGGGAGGACGTTGGGCGGCGCGTCGTCGGCGATGCGTTTGGCGACGAACCAGCAGGCCGCGGCGACGAGGGGCCGGATCCGGCGCGGGATGCGGTGGATGACGAAGGGGAGCGCCAGCTTGGTGAGGAGGACCGGGAGGAGTTCGACCAGGACGACGACATGTCGCGGGTAGGGGATGATGAGGTAGTTGGCGGCGTAGACGATGGATGGGAGGATGGTGTTGACGAGACCTTTTTTGGGGGGTTTTGCTCCTGTTAGTGATAAAGACACATGGATTCCTGCTCGTGTCGGAGCCGAGGCGACTTGTGGCCTGCCTACCTATCAACGCGAACCCCGAAAACACGCGGAATCCCTCAAGAGAGAAGTACGGCACGGCAGTTCGGTCTGGCCTCTTCTTGATTGTAGCCGCCATCGCGAGAATTGTGTTTGCAGAGGTCAACGTTTCGACAATGACAATGACACCTCGCGGCGCGAGAACAGACACCATACAGCCACGTGCTATCGTTGCTAATTTTACTTACTGCTACTATTATTACTAGGTAGGTAGGTACATGCTCGTCCAAAAACGACACAGAACCATTTCAAAACACTACCGGAATGGGGCCTTTTTTTCTTCTTCGGGATTCACTTGGATTTCATCAATCAATGGAAACACAGCCCATGAACCACGTGCTGTTTGCCGTCGGGGGCCGACCGAGCATGGATGGATGGGCGGTTGACGGGACCCGGCGCCGACGAATAGAACGCACCACGTGGGACGGATTCGGCGATTGATAGGGGATATACAAGAGAGGCCATCTCGCCGGGCGCCCCATCAGATATCACGAACAACAACAACAGCAGCAGCAGCATCAACGTGTTTGACGACGATCTTGCCTTGTTTTGTCGCGTCAACTCTTGATTCTCCCACCGACATCGGTCAGTCAGATGCTTGGATCGTTCGCTGCTGTTGCGAGCGCAGGGCGCGACGAAGAAAACCACCATCATGCGTTGCGTCGCCGGGTTCCTTCGCGGTCCCTTCTCTGCGACAGTGAGCGCGAGCTCTAGCCATGGTTCCGCATCTCAACTTCTGGCGCCGGGGGGACTCGAAGCCCAACGTTGAAAGTCGCAGCGGGCTGTTGTTGGATGGCGATGCGCAACGCCGTCCCCGGCACGCGGCCGCGGCATCTGAACGGCTGCGCGCCGCGCTGAGATTCATCATGCCCGTCGTGCTCTTTACCGCCCTCGGTTATTTCCTGATGAGCCTCGTAAGGAACCCCCCCTCAACCTGCTTGATGGGACTCGTTATTCTGTCTTTCCTTCGCTGACCCGCCACAGTTTCCGGACGAGACCAGACGCTTCTTCCACGGGGATGGCGGCGCCGAGAGGGCCATCTCGCGGTCTCGTCTCGAGAGCCTCTCCAAACAACCGAATCACATCGAGAAAGGCGGCCCTCGGCGGCTCAGGCTCAGGCTCTTCATTCCCGCCGACGGGCCGAGCATCAACCTCTGCAAGACCGTCATGTCGGCCGTCGCGCTGGGGTACCCGATGCCCACCCTTCTCAACTGGAACGGGGAGTTCAACAGGCCGGACTGGCACTTTGCCGGATCCCACATCGCCAAGTTGGAATACCTGCTGGCCGCCATCGACCACCTGTACGAGCGGGGGGACGGCGACGATGCGAACGAGGACGACCTCGTCCTCCTCGTCGACGCCTACGACGTCTGGTTCCAGCTACCCCCCTCCGTCCTCGTCGAGCGCTTCCACCAGCTCAACCGCAAAGCCGACGCCCGCGTGAGGAAGCAGTGGGAGGAGGGCGGCGGCCTCAAGCCGGGCTTCCCCGTGGCCCCGCCGACGCAGAGCGTCCTCGTCACCACGGCCAAGGACTGCCAGCCAGGCCGGGAGTCCGGGTCCGACCCGCGCTACGACTACTGGCCGGACTCGCCCCTGGCCCCCGACTTCTACGGCAACGAGACCGACCGGGTGCTGCCGTACGTCTTGGACTCGGCCAGGAAGTACAAGAAGATCCGGCCCAGGTGCGTCAACAGCGGCATGATCATGGGCACCGTCGGGTCGCTGCGGGGCGCGCTGCGGAAGTGCAGGGCCAAGGTCGACGCGGCGGCCGCGGGCGGGCGCCAGCTCTGGAGCGACCAGGCGCTTCTGGCCGAGGTCATTGGAGACCAGGAGGTGTGGCGGCGCTGGGTGCGCGGGCTGGCCCCGGAGTGGAACGGGTTCGTCTCCCGGGAGCGGCCGGGGGAGCTACCGCGGGAGGTGCGGCGGATCGCGGACGCGGCGTTGGCCGGGGAGGAGTTCGAGTTCGGGATCGGGCTGGACTACGAGTTCGCCACGATCCCGCCGACGTGCTCCTCGGAAGACGACGGGTACTTCGTCCGGCTCGACGACGCCGAGGGCATTCAGAGAGCGTCGGACGAGGCCGGGGTGCCGGGCGGCGAGGCGAGGGTCAAGGGCACCATCCCGCCCGAGCTGGAACGCGCCGCGCCGCCGACGACGACGACGACGCTCCCCGGGCACGTCGGCGGCGGCGGCTGGGGCAACGTGTCCCTCTACACTGACTTCTTCTTCGGGACGTCGCCCGTGGGGATCCACCACAACGCCTACGTCTTCGGTCTGAAGGCGTGGAGGCTGGAGAACTGGTGGAACATGACCTGGTTCCACCCCCGTCTGCGGGAGCTGGTGACGGCGTCCCTGGGGTCCAACAGGAAGCCCGCGCCGCTCGCGAGGCTTCCCCTGGAGCCCGATGGCCGGGACGAGATGGTCTACTGGCCCTCCCACGAAGGGCCGGCCGAGGCGGGCGTCAGGGTCTTTGACGGGTCGAAGGAGGCGATGGGGTACTCGGCCATCGGGTGGGACGGGATCTGCCAGAAGGGGGACAGGAGCTGGTACGACGTGGTCTTTGGGGACGGCAAGGGGCCGCTGGCTGTGTAAAGGTGTTCTGCCGTGTGCATATTCCCGGGTCATTTATCGCAGGTGAACGAACCCCTTGTGTGCTTTCTAGGAGTTTCTCATCGTGAAAGAAGAGCTTGACTTTGGCCTGTCACATTATAACGACACCAGGACGAGTAAGTGGCTGGCTGACGTTGTGAGAAGCCACGCTCGTGTTGAACATCAGAAACCATATCCACCTCGGTCTCGGTCGAAGAGCACTGATGCTTGTTCTAGTATCGTTCAACTTACAATTACCTCTATATATACTGTTTGAACACCCGAAGACGACGTTGCACTCTATCAATCGCGGACGTCTCGTGGGTGACGGAGAACATATCTTGACGTTCTTCACGGAGCACGTGCCTATCTTGCAACGCATTCCAACAGAGGAGAGACTCTGGAGGCTATTCTCATACGCTCTCGCAGCGTATAAGCCATCGGTCGGCCACCCCTCTCTCTCTCTCTCTCTCTCTCTCTCTCTCTCATCACGCCTTTCCACCCCGATACCCGCTCAGCGAAACGCGGCAAGGGTACCCGTCGGTAGGGTGCGCGGCGCCCGACTCGACCATGAAGACCCTCTGGCCCCCGAGACCGCTCAGGTCAATCTTCTTGTCGCCGTCCAGCTCGGCATAGCAGTCCCGGATGTCAAACTCCCTGACGACGCAGGCCAGCACGGCGCGCGTCTCCGTCATGACCAGCTGCTGGCCGACGCATAGCCGCGGGCCGTACTCGAAGACGCGCCAGCCGCCCTTGGGCGGGTACAGCTCGTGGGCCGGGCCCGTGACCAGCCAACGGTCGGGGAGGAACTCGTCCGGGCGGGCCCAGTACCTGGGGTTGCGGTGGATGACCCAGTGGAGCATGTTGACGGCGATGCCGTCGGTCGGGTAGGCGTTGCCGGCGGCGTCGCGGAGGACCAGGTCGGCGCAGCCCTGGCGGATGGCGCCGGCAGGCGGGAACAGGCGCAGCGACTCCTTGATGCAGGCGTTGGTGTAGGGCAGGGCGTTGAGCAGGGCCGGGTTCCCGGCGATCCTGGCCGGGGTCGAGGCGAGGTCGGCGCCCAGGACGTCGTCGTGCTCGGCGCGGACGCGGGCGAGCACGGCGGGCCGCGAGGCGATGTTGTGCAGGCAGTAGACGACGGCGGAGGCGGTCGAGTCGTAGCCGGCGAAGAAGAACATGCGCATGTTGCGGGTCACGACGGCGAGGTAGTCGGCGTCGAGCTCGGCGCGGCCGGCGTTCTGCGGCAGGGCGAGCCAGTCCTCGAGGGCGCAGTCGAGGACGGACTGGAAGCTCTCGGCCTTGTCGCGGTTGTGGGCCCTGTTCTGCAGCAGGGTGCGGAAGCGGGCGCGGACCTGGCGCTTGATGTGGTTGTCGAGCAGGCGGCCGCCGTTCCAGGTGCGGAAGAGCAGGACCGGGTCGACGCGGGCGACGAGGTTCTCGGGCTTGTGGGCGGTGAACTTGAGGCGCAGCTGGCCCTTCATGGCCTCGGCGAGCGGGTGGCGGCGCTTCTGGGTCTCGAGGCGCATGTTGAAGAGGGACTCGCCGATCATGTCGGTGATGAGGTCCAGCATGAGCGGCTCGAGGCGGAACACGGCGCCGTCGGCGGCCTTGGCGCGCAGGCGGTCCGCGAAGGTGGCGACGTTGGCGACGATGATGGGTACGGCGGCGGTGATGTTCTGGGCGCTGAAGCTCGGGCTGAAGAGGCCATGGAGGTGCTTCCAGGGCCGGCCGTTGGTGTCGAACTGGCTGGGCCCGCCGGTGATGGGGTGGAACCAGCCGGTCAGCATCGGGGGCTTGGCGGAGCCGGCGACGGGGTGGTAGACGGTCTGGTGGGCCATGTCCGGGTCCATGACCATGAGCATGGGGTCGGCCATGGGCCACGTGTCGACGTAGAAAGCGCCGCGGTCCTTGAAGGGTTCGCCGAGCTTCGATAGCACGTAGTTGGCGTGGACACCGGCGGGGAGGCTGTCAAATGCCTTTTTCGCCTCGAGCAGGTTGCCGAAGAGGAAGCTGTGCGGGACGACGGGCTGACGATGGTGGTGGTGGTGGTGTGAGCAATGTGTACATGTGTGTGTGTGTGCCACGTTCAAGAATCACTCACCAGTCCTTGTCTCCGCAGCTCGGCCATCTTGCCGCGATGTTTCCTCAGGAGCTTGACAAAGTAGAGCACGGAGCCGACGGCGGCCACCAGGACGGCCGCCGTGAGCGACCTGACGAAGACGGAGAGCACGCCGTCCATGTTGAGGGCGGTGTTGGGCATTGCCGTCGTTTCGTTTACCTGCTGCCGCGATGTTGCGGCCCTTGACTCGTCTCCGGATGACGAGCGGACGGAGGGGACGGAGGAGACGGAGGAGACGGAGGGGGGAGTGGGCAGGTTTAAACGGGATAAACGGGATAAACGGGATAAACGGGATAAACGGGATTTGGTATGCGGGAAGCTTGAGTCGAAATCGGCCGCGGATGAATGTCGCACATACAGAGTAAGTAAGACGCCCTTTTACCTAGACAAATTGGCCCTCCCCGATTCGTTGAAAATAAAAAAAACTTAATTACCACCTCCGGGGTAGCCGGGGTCAGGGGTTAGTGACCTGATGAGCAGCCTGTAGTGTGCTGTATTCGTCACGCACTGCGGTTAATTGATGTGCCCCAGTTGGTGGGTGAGCAGGGGGGTCGAATCCCCCTTAATAGGGACTTACGACCAAAAATGCAAAGTGCTCACCATCATAGGGATGTTTGTGTCTTCCTGGTCCTTATCTCCCTCTCAATCAAAATTGAATTGTGCATAACGATAATCTACTCCATAAGATGCATTTGCTGTCGCTTTTCCCTATAACTGTATAACCTCGCGCCAGGTTTGTTCTGTGATGCCTTTTTCCCCCTTCGCCCCAGTTCATCTCGATTTGTATATAAAACAATAGTTTTCTATAAATTTACCAGAACTCCAAAGAAAATGAGAAGAAAAACTCCCACCTCCCAATCGTCGATAGCGGAATGAGCAGGCATTCCTGCTCAGTCATCTTCCAAAGCGTGTGGGAAGCTCGCGGACTCCCCGTATCCAACTGGTCGAGGCTAAGCGCTGCGTCTTCCCTGGCTGCAGACTCGATGCTCTGCCCTGCTGCCCTGCGCAGGCTTTCGACGAACATCTTGACAACGCCGGCCAAAGAGCGATATATGAATGTAACGCAACGAACGACCTGGTGCATCGTGCTGGTCCTCTACCTCGGCACGCCACCGGCAAGCCCAACGGCAACAGACGACGTCAGAAACTCTGTATCGTTGTACGTCTGTTTGCAACCTCTCGGCGGCTTGCCTTGGGCGAATCCGTGGCTGTAGGCCTCGCCCAAGACGCTCATGTCCATCGAAGGGCTCTCGGGCCGCCCATCCCTGCGAATGACGATCAGGGAGGACCCGCGCGACATCTTCCACACCTCGTCGCCGACCCGCGCTCGGTTGGGCACCAGCACGAGAGCTCCATGGTCCTGTGTCAGGGCGAGCCGGCGGCTCTTGTCCTCGACAAAAGTCTCGAGGAAGGGGATGTCCGTCTCGGCCGTGGCCGCGAGCGGTCCGCTACCAGAGATGGCGTCGGTGAGCAGGTTCCTGTCGTCGAGGGCCCAGAACTGACGGAACGACTCCGGGTCTTCGCCCGCTCCGACGGCCTGTTCGAAGTCGACGAGCCCGCTCAAGCCGTTGAGGACGGGACTGAGGAACCTGCTAAAAGACTGGATGGCCTCGTGCCTGGTGAAGCCTTGTGGATGCCGTTCGGTGGTGGTCCTACTGAGGCCATCCCCCGAGAGTGTCCGCATAAGGTTGTTCATGTGGTGTTCTTCATCCGGACTGGGCGAGCGCATCTTGTAGACGAGGGACAGGAGCTTGACGAGGGGCAGGAGCTCCTTCATGTGCGCCAGCTCGTCCGAGACGGCGACGATGGTGTCGACATAGGTGCCGCCCAGCTGCACGTGTTCTGACTGGAGGTCATCCACGCGCATGCCTTGGTCCAGTGTGACGTTCATTGCGGTGGTCGACATCGGAATGTATGTGATACCAGAGTGGGTATGGTATGGTCAAGTGGTGGTAGATGGGACACGACGACGTGATAGAAGAAAGAGATGGAGCGATGTGGAGAGAGAGAGAGAGAGAAAGAGAGAGAGAGAAAAAAAGATATGGAGAGGGCAACAGGTGAGACATATATCGCACAACTCAAGACAGGCCCAGGTTGTCGTCACCATCCGCACTGGCGGGGCCAGAATGACCTGCCTGCACGTCTTGAGCAGCAGCCGAGCCCTGATGTTTCCCGAGTAGCCGGGATACTCGCTCAACGGCAACGGTTGGAGGAAGCGGCGTGGATGCACTGCACCCTGCAACGGGTACGCCGCGCACACACGGATGGATGACGGCGCGCTTGCGCTTGCTTGGTCAAGCCCAGTTCGCCAATCCAGCAGTCCGGGGAGAGTACAGAGTAAAGTTGGTTCGGTTGCGTAAGGAAGCGGGTCTGCCGACTTGCAGAGGGTATGATGTGCGGGTTGATGTGGGCTTCGAAGCCGGGGCTGACGAGGCCAAGGGGAGCCGCCATGTCATGCCGTATGGAGACGGCGAAAGCTTGACCGCTTGACTGCTTTACTGACTGTACGGATACGGATGTCTGACTAGCTGTCTGATTTGTGCCGCGTGGGTGGGTATACCGTATACGGCCCGTCTTCTCTGAGAATCGAAAATGGTTGTCGGGGGTTCGCGCCGACTGACTTGGCGCTGGGAAGGCCCGGATCTTGGGATCGCAGTGTCATACGATCTGATGCTAGGTAAAACTCCTGCGGCATCAAGATGCACGAGTCCACAGGGCGGCTTTCAGAAATGATCTGCGTCCAACACTGCCACACTGTGGTTCTGAAGCACTTCAGTAGGGGCGGGCTGGTTTTGAAGCTTGGAGAGGAAACGAAAGGGGGCGGGCGGGATGCCAGATCGGGGACGCAAGATATTGGAGTGACGGGCGATGGTCCATGGATGATGTGGATGGATGATGTGTGTGTGGGCGGAACAGGAATTCGGGTGATGACGTCGGGGAGGTCCCGCTGCATTGGTATCTTAGCGACACCAACCCCCTGGTACAGGGCCATTTGGGAGGTATCCCGGCCGCCCCCTGCTCGTCGCCCTAGCGCTTCAGAGTTCAAAGTTCAGGGTCTGCTCATCCAATCTTTTGGGACCGGAACAAACCCTCGCTCTCGCTCTCACCCTCACCCTCACTCTGACCCATCCTCTCACTCACTAATTACTCACTCAGTCCGGAAATGATTGAGGCTCACTCATGATGTCTTCAAACTCACTTACAAACTCAGTAGCCCATGGCAGCCTGAAATTCCTCCTGGCCTCCTCGCGACAAGCTTACAGCAGCCTTTAGGAACCAGGATGGCGGGACCAACCAACACTCCCCGGCCAAAACAACCTTCATCTGCTCCATGTGGCCGTTGACACGAGGTTCCCCATTCGTACGTAGGCAGGAATGCACTTAGATGTACAAGTACTTCCACTCAGTCCCTTTGACGCTCTCCCTCCATCTCTGTGAGCATCATCTCAATCGGCGCTGATGTCAGCTTGTCTCTGATTCCGACAAGCGGCACCATCAACAACCCGAGGAGTGTCACCGGCGATATTGATCTGCTATCCCGCGTTGATCATTCATCCCTGAAGCTGTCTAACAGCCGATCGAGCCCGCATGATATAACCCCAGCGTTGCCCATAGAGGTTATTCCCATCATGGTTCAATTGAAGCTTCTAGGCCATGGTATTTATCAAGGTGTTACAGCAGACAGTAACTGCTGGTTAAGTTCGTGGCTAAAAGG
>PUHP01000151.1:31354-46669 GCA_006783085.1 Colletotrichum shisoi | reverse complement strand
TAATCTCCTATGCGTACTAAGTGCCCTATAAGTACTATAAGGAGTATAGGAAAGGCCTTATTATACGCCTTTATGTAATAAAGGTAAAGGCTTTACCCTTTATAGCTATAAAGCTATAAAGGCTAATAAGAAGGCCTTCCCTAAGGGGGTGTATTAGATTATAGGGTACTTTAGAGGGTACTTTCTATACACCTTAGAGTTACAGAGTTAATAGTTATTTAGCCTAATCTTAGCCTAGCCTATCAGCAATCACAAGGGGACTACTACAAGCTTTAACCTAGGCAGTAGGCCTCGTAGAGGCCTTAGGCACCCAGGAAAGGGGTTCCTACGGGCTAAGTCGAGGGCAAAGGCCGGGCGCAAGGGCAACGCAGGAGTTACACAGACACAACACAATATACGCACATTTGACCCTCATAAATGACCCCCGTCAATTCGACAGCATCCTACTGCCTAAGAAGAGGGGCGGTACGGAGTACAGAGTACAGCTTCAACACCCCCCGGCATTTTAGGCTGCTCGGCAGCTGTTGTGGGGGGTTACTAAACGCTACTATGCTCATCCTGCCAACGATTGATTGATTATTCCTGTATCCAACACCTCTTTATCATACCGTTGCATATCAGTCATCACAACCAACCGTAAATGCATGCACAACCGAACCCTCCCTCTGCAGCAAGGTGACCATTCAACCACGCCTGACTATAATCCTGAACTTATCATCAAGCGCTATGGTTCTCATATAAATATTTGTGACGTCATTGCAGCACAGGCAGGACCGCTGTTCATCTTCAAAAACCGAGCCAATGGCCTAGAAGATCCGGTGCCAGGCCAGCGCCCATGTGGCTACCTCCAACATAAACCTCTTGCATCCCAACGGCTTTCACATGCGACCATACCCACTGGAGAACTCGGGATCCCGTCCGCTCTCCCATCGATAAACCAGTGAGGGCCGGAGTAGTAGTCGGGTCGGAGACGACCGGCGAATGCCTGGTGTTGCATGTCTTTTGTTATCTGATTCACTTGTTTTGTTTTATCCTTTGTCTTGTCTCTTTTCTCTCACGGTTGGTTGCCTGACAGTTGGTTTCACAAACGGGTTGTTTTGGAATCTACGGAAACGCCATGATATACTCTCTCGCTTCGTCTTACTCTTGCTCCATCCCACACCGCCCTGCAACCGCGATACTCCGATGATGCTTAGTCTTGGCGAATGGCGTTTGGTGTCGAGTATTGGCAAGCTCGGGTTGTACGATTAAGATGCAGATGTTGCGATATTCCCAGCTACCACTCGGCCAATGATATCAATCAATTCGAGATTTGAAATCCATCCTTCCTCAAAATCGTCGACACTGCTCAAAAATAAGAGACGCAGCCCGCGGGGCCACCCTGGAATTGCGACGATGTAGTGGCTGGACATTATCCCCGGGGGCCTTACGCTAGACCTTTATGGGCCCCAACTGACGGCCTGAGTCATCGGCGAAAAAAACACCCTTTTAACCACAAACTTACCAGCAGTTACTGTCTGCCGTGGCCCGTAACACCTTGACCCGGGGGCCTTACGCGACCCCCGCGAACAGCGAAAGACACCTACCTCGTGCGGTAATAAGCTATCCGCCAAGATGTTGCATCGCGAGGCTTGGGAAAAGCATGCCACGGCGCAATAATTCACGCGATGTTTTACGCGATGGCGGGGACGGCTCGCACAATTTCCCTTCTCCCTTCTCTCAACCGCCCGCCGTCCATGACGACCGGCCACGCTCCGCGAGCGGCTCAATTTCGCGCGCAAATCACAACTGATTGCCACTCCGGCCCGGCGAGGATGGACATATAGACCTGTCTGTCCCACGAACTCCAAGTGAGCCGAGAGTGACGACTAACACCGGTTCCTCGAGCGTCGTTTCTCATCCATTGGCAATGCGCATCCCCGACAGCCTGGCCTTTGGCCTCCTTTACGCCGGCATTGCCTCGGCCCAGACAAAGTATGCCGACAGCCAGGTTCCTGTGACGCGGGACAGTGACCTCGTCTCCAAGCTCTTCCCCGACGTCGACGTCGAGCTCCTGTCGCCCGCCTTCACGAATCCAGAGGCTGTCCCCGCGGGGTGGAGCAACGGCACATCCGGACCTACCACCCAGGACACGCTGGGTGAGTGCCGTGCGCGTTCGGGTTGACCCAATGTAACTGCCGCTGACACCCTTGACCAGAGTCCTTTCTCAGCGGCCTTGCCGACAAACACGGCTGGCTGACCTATCATCAACCCCCCTTCACGTCCGAGGACGGCCGCACCATTCCCTACGTCAACCTCTCACTATCCTCCCCCTCCGCCGCTGCTGCCGCTGCCCCCGCCGACAAGCTCCGCATCTGGATCCAGGGCGGCGTTCACGGCAACGAGCCCGCCGGCGACGAGGCCGTACTCGCCCTCCTCGGCAAGTTCGCCGCCAACGAGACCTGGACCCTCTCCGTGCTGTCCAAGGCCGACATCCTCGTCCTCCCGCGCTACAACCCGGACGGCGTCGCCTACTTCCAGCGCGAGCTCGCCTCCAACTATGATCCCAACCGCGACCACACCCTCCTCCAGCGCCGTCAAACCAGCGACGTCAAGCGCCTCCTCTCGGCCTACGACCCGCACGTCTTCCTCGACGCCCATGAGTACACCGCCAGCCAGCAGCTCGGCGCTTCGCGCCAGTGGCTCAAGGCCCAGGACGTCCAGGTCTCCCACGTCAAGAACCCTAACATTCACCCGGCCATCCGCGCCCTCGGCGAGGGCCTCTTCCTCACGGCCATCCAGGACCGCGTGCGCCGCCACGGCCTCCGCACGAGCGCCTACTTCACCGCCGACGGCGGTACCGACCTCCCGGTGCTCACGGAACCCAGCTCTGTGAGCCGTGCCGGCCACAACTCGGCCGGCCTGCTCCAGGCCGTCTCCTTCCTCACCGAGACCCGCGGCATCCGCCTCGCCGACCAACACTTCCAGCGGCGCGTCGCGGCAGGCTCCCTCGCCATCGAGGCGCTCGTCCAGACGGGTGTCGACAACGCTGAAGAGGTCCTGTCGACCATCGAGACCGCCCGCCGGGAGTTCGTCGAGGGCACCGGCGACATCGTCGTCGTGTACCGCGCGCGCGTAACGGACGCGACGTGGGACTTCGTCGACGTCCGCAGCGGCACCGTCGTCAGCGTGCCCGTGCAGTTCCGCAACAGCACGCCCACGCAGATCGACCTCACGCGCGCGCGGCCTGAGGCCTACGTCTTCCCGCGCGCGTGGGCCGACGTCGCCGAGAAGCTCGAGATCCTTGGCGTCGAGGTCGAGACCCTCTCCGAGGATTTCGCGGCCGAGGCCGAGGTGCTCACCGTTGAGACCCTCACGCTCGCGGACAGCAAGTATGAGGGCGTCGTGGAGGCCACCGTCACGACCTCGACCAGCCGGAAAGTCGTGCGGGTGCCCAGGGGCGGGTTCCGCGTCAGCACGCGGCAGAAGAACGCCGCGTTCGCGTTCGTGACGCTCGAGCCCTAGAACAACGCCAGCTTCGCGCGGTACAACCTGATCGACCTGTCCGTCGGGGACGAGTACCCGGTCTTCAGGGTCCTCGGCGGTCAATAGGAAGGCGACGGGCCCGTAACCTCCGGGGCGCGGGACCCGATCGATCGAGAATGGTGGGGCCGGTTCGGTGAGAGCGGGAGCGGGAGTGGGGACGGTGACGGAAGACTCGTGCGGCAGTACTAGGGACCGGAGAGAGGGAGCCACAAGCTCCGAGCGCCGGTCCCGGGAGGACTGGGTTGAGAAACAAAACTAGGCAACCGGTTCGTCCTGGATTGCCAGAGACCTACAACCAGCCGCATTAGAACGTCTCCAATGACTGTCCGTGATCCCCTATGAAGAAATCTCCGTGACTCCAGACAGTCGCAGCGCTAGTGATCCCCCAAGCACCACCAACCCCGTCTGATCCAATCATTCCCAGGCACCTGCACCACCCCAAAACATGCAACTCGGGAAAAAAAAGAACCACCACCCAACACTCTGTACAACTTCTTTCCCACACCCCATCGCGAACATCACACACGTACGTCCACGTACCCGCGTGCCCCCCTCCACCTTAACCCGTCCCTGCAACACCCAAACACGCAGCTTCCCCTCCCCCTAGGGCTCTCGTCCTCGCTTTTCCAGAACAGGGAACCCTTTCTCCCCTTCCCCCGAAAAAACAAAGATTCCGCTGCGCTCATGTGCGTCGCTGTCCAGGAGAGGGGGGGGGACGAATACGCCCCAGTCATCCACCGCCTGGAACGCGACGCCGTGACTCCCTCCCGCATGCCACACGGGGGGTTGAAGACCATCACCAACCAATCCATCCATTCATCCACCACCACCACCACCACCACCACGCCATCACCCTTATTCTGTCTTTTAGCCTTGTTTCCAAGTCCCAATGCCTCAGTTTCCAGATACTTCTCGGACAGAAACAATGACGACAAAAAGAAAGATAAGAAGACATGGCCGGTCCCCTCACATCATCGACCCCTCCCCTTTGTCTCGTCCTCTATTTTGTTCTTCTTCTTCTCTCCTCGTTGACGTCGACGTCCGCCGCCATGTCATAGTTCCCTCCCGCCTTCCACGACCCTCCTGCATTGTTCGGCATTGTTTCGCTGTCCTCCTCTGTTCTCACACACAACTCCACGCGATATATCTTGATTCCCATCCCTAAAACCCTGAGAGCCGGCCTCGACACAGCACACACGCCTGAACCAGACTGATCCACCTACTCACAACCGTTGCCCATCATCCCAACCTATCTATCTACCTACCTACTTGAACGACGCGACGCCATAAGGCGCAACCCGACGATGCATCCGCTCTCGTTCCTCCTGGTCCTCTTCGCCTCCTCGACCGGCGCTCTCCCAGCGACGCCGGCAGCGCCAACTAGCCCACTCTCCACCCCCACAAACACGCCAGACAGACCCGGCTCGTCGCAGCATCTACAACCCGAGCCCTTCCTCCCGACCGCCATCCCCGTCTCAACAGACGTACCGGAGGCCGACCCGACCCCGACCCCGATTTACTCGACCCTCACTCCCAAAACCCCTTCAAACTCCTCATCCCCCGCCACAAACTCCACCGCCCCATGCTTCTCCCGCAGACCTCCCCTCCGCATCGGCCCGGCCCGTCTGCACAGGAAACCCTCTCAGGGCTCCCTCCTTTCCATCACAGGAACCCGGCAAACGACCCCGACCAGCTTCGCCGCCCCGGCCGTCGCGGTCGCAGTCGCCGCCGCAGCTGTCGAGACTCCGACGGGCTCCGGCCCCCGCGACTACGCCTCCCTCATCTCGCCCGCACCCGGCGTCACCCCGCGCCCGGAGCCGAACCTCGCCGAGCTGGGGTTTTACCAGACGACGTATTACTCCTGCGTGACGCGGAAGGCCTCGGTCCACTGCGGCTGGCACCGGCCCATCTTGGTTGCGCCGGCCAACAACGCCGCCGGATCCCCCTCGGCGAGCCGGAGGGCGGGCCTATGGATGCTCGTCGCCGGTCTAGTCGGCGCTCTCGTGGCGCGCTGAGAGAGCCATGAGCCGAGATCCGCGTGATAATGACGTATGTCGGCGGGAAGCATCTCTCAAGACGAACGCGACTGTTAGAAAGAAGCATTCACATCTCGCAACAGGCGCCCGCGCAGCCCTGCTGGACATGACTAGCACGCTCCCCAGCGCCCGCCTCTCAGTGCCGCCAGCAGGGCCCGTGGACCGTGGCGCCCACCGGCTGGTCTCGTTTCGAGTCGACGGGTCATTTTTCCCCGCGTGGCTGGCAGAGGGGCCAGAGCGGGTGACAGGCGCTTGCCCCGCCGGGCCCCTGATAAATGATGATGATGAAATGACGAATCGCCCAGCTGGCCTGGGTAAGTAATGGCATGATGACATGACAAGATAGACCATGCTCATGAGTCTCACGGCGACGGCGTAAATGAAGAAGAAAAAAGCATTGCCCTCTGTTCCGGCCGGTGGAACAGACAAGGGACAGCAGGAATTTCAGACAATCTCTTGTACATCATTTAATACAACTCATAGAAGAAAAAAAGGGTGTAAGAAAAGCACAAAAAAACACTACCTGCCATTTTGGCCACTCCTCAAACTAACCTTCTTTTTCATTCCGCCTTCTAAGAGCTTCGGGTATTTCAGAATGACAACATGGAATAGAACCAGAGAGACGGGGAAATGTTGGAAGGATGGGCAGAGAAACAAAAAGAAACAAAAATCCCGGCAGCCCGATGAAATCGCGCGATGAATGAAAGAAAGGCAGCCCCTTTCCTTCCTTTCCCTTCCCCTCCCATCCGTCTTCTCTCCGTATCAGCGTAGTTAAAAACGTTACATCAAGAGTTTTGGTTTAAAAAAGAGAAAGGAAGAATAGCCATGAGTGGGTTGGTGAAGGTTTTGTCGCTGTCGAGTATTAGGTAAGTACGCGAAGAACCGCTTATCCTTCGGTGGGGTTCTCGACAGCGCGCGCCCTCGCAGAGGCATCTTTCCTGCGTCCGTCGTCCGGGCCGTGATGGGTGCTCGAATGGCAAAAGGGGGCTCGGTTCGGGGACGGTTGATGCCTCGGTATACAATCCGAAGCGGCATGCGGATTGCGGATGGTGAGATGGGGGTTGAGTGGGCGGTTGGATGGATGGATGGATGGATGGATGGATGGATAGCTTAGTTCGATGAGTCGTAAATGATCAGGATGGTGGTGATGAGGCATGTCGGTCGTCTCGTCGTCTACTTCTTGGCCGGAGCAGGGGGTGCCTTAACGTTGTTTGACAGCCAGGCCAGGCCCTCGAGCAAGCCTTCACCCGTCGTCGCGCAACTGGGCACGACGTACCAGACCTTGTCTTTTAATTTGGAGAGTGACAGGGCCTCGGTGACCTCTTGCGGCTTCATAGCTGTGATGGACAATTCGTCAGCGTTTTTGACATGGCAAGAGAAGTCGCAGCAGCAGCAGCAGCAGCAGACGGAAAGGCTGGCGTTCAACTTACCGCCGTTGATGTCCTGTTTGTTCGCAAAGACCAGCAGCAGACTGTCTTTCATTTCGCGGTCATTGATGATTCTGTGCAGTTCCGACTTGGCCTCCTCAATTCTCGCGCGGTCCGACGAATCGATAACGAAGATCAGGCCCTGGGTTCCTGCGTGTGGGGGAAAGCCTCGTCAGCGCAATTGTTCAGACGAAAAGACAGAAGAAATCTGTCCAGTCGGAGAAGAAGATGGGCGGGAGGGAGGGAAGCAAGTATGGAGACTCACCGCTGAAGTAATGTCTCCAGAGGGGACGAATCTTGTCCTGGCCACCGACGTCCCAGACGTTAAACTTGACGTTCTTGTAGGTGACGGTCTCGACGTTGAAGCCGACGGTGGGGATGGTGGTGACGTCCTGGCCGAGCTTAAGTTTGTAGAGGATGGTGGTCTTGCCGGCGGCGTCGAGGCCTAGCATCAGCAGGCGCATCTCCTTTGACCCGAAGATCTTGCCCATCATCTTGGAGAGTTGACCACCCATTGTGAATGTCGGGGGTGCGTAGGTCGTCGTGTAGAGGTCAAAGGGGAATCGGAGGGCGTCGAGGGGCCGGGAGTGGACAGGCGTGATGCGGTGTCGGGTTAAAAGGGGACGTCGCAACGTACGATGGATCGCTCCCTCTCGCACTTCGTACAGCAATTTGATGATGATATCAGAGCAATTGGTCGATCGGCCGGATGTTGCGCCTACTTGGATCCCAAGTTGTGCTGTCGTGGGGGTGGAAGGATTCAGGTTCGGGCAGGATAAGTTAGGTAGGAGAAAAGAGAATGTGTGTATGAGGGTGTGGGTAAGAGTGAGAGGCGTGGTGTGGTGAGCTATCGCAGGGGAAGAGGAAAAAAAAAAGAAAGAAAAAAAGGAAAGCAACTTTGGCGATTAGTTGCCGGTGCGCTGACTCCAGTCCACCAGCACAGCAGTGTAGCAGTGTCGGGGACCGGGGGTCGGGGGTCGAATGGAGTTGGGCACTTGCTCGCTCGGGCGTGGGACCTGACGGGCGATTGGTCTTTGGGAGGGAAATGGAACTGGGACGTGGACCGAGAAGTGTGTTGGTGTTGGATGTAGGAGGGGGGCGTGTGTCGAAACGGGCCATTTCACAGCTATATTTGGGATGAGATTAATGCCACCCGCGTCTTTCGAAACAATACGGGCACAGCGTATTTGAATTGTATTTACTTAGGTAGCTAGTACCTGCCCTCGTCAAGTACAGAGTACCTATACCTACCTATGCCATTACTCTTAGTGTAGAGGACGCCACGTTCGTCTAGAGCTGCCGTCAGGAATGAGAAATTGCGGCTTGGCTCCTCATGCGTTTCAACGTTCGCTGAAAGGGGGAGGAGGTCCCATCTCCAAGCTGATGCTGTTGGTCAGGCGAGCGGTCAAATTCATCAATGTGCCATGGTTACATCAATGATCAGATACATACCTACCTACCTTTACTATACTTTGGTCCTGGCCTCCCTTACCTCGGACTTGCCCTCGCTCCTTTGCTTCCGGGGCATGAAGCGTAGAGGGGGGAGAAGAGGGTGCCCAATTCCAGTCGAAATCACGTCGGATGGAGATATTGAATCTTGGACGATGCGGCGAACAATGCAGACAGGCAGACAGATAGGTAAACAGACAGATAGATGCTGTGGGTCTCGTCCTTCTTTCCCTTTCAGCCCGTCCTCACTCGACACACTTCACGGCGTTTCCCCCTTGGCTGCGCTTGCCCATCTATCTGTCTATCCCCTCTTGGGACCGGAGATTCAATTCGGGTACGTACCGGGGAAGAACCACTCCCAGTCTCTCATAACCGGTACCGTTCCCGCCCAGGCGGGGGGGGGGGACCGCACCGAACCAATGACCCATCTTGTGTACCTTTTTCTCTCCTCATCCAATGTGGAGACGAGGGCACCAAGGGGTCCTGCTCTCTCCTTTGGGGATAGCCTCATCGGTCCCTTCCCCCCCTCCGCGTCCCGGTCTCGCACTCTCGCATTCTTTCATCATCAATTTCCCCTGGGCAGCGGCTCTTCAGCCGTTTCCGCCGTCAAATTTGACTCTCAGCCCATCCTTTTCTCGCTCACTCATCGATACATTTCGAGGCGCCTCCATTAATCACCTCTCCCACGCACACCTTACCTCGGCCCTGCCCCCCCACCCATACCTTTGCTGTCATCTGACCAATAGGCACTTTTAGCGACCTGCAGGTACGCTGCGGATACACTATGTAGAGTTATACTGTACACACCACCATCGCGGCATTCGATTCATGCACGTGCCATGCCGGAGTCAGGGGGCGCAATTTGACACTTCTTCAAGCCAACATTGAGAAGAGAGTTTGATTGCGAAGTCGTCTTATCCGCATACAAACCTTACGTTTGCGTACGAAAGGAAGGAAGGCTGCTTCAGGGTCAAAGAGGCGGAACTTGCAACCCGAAAAAACAAATCAGGGAGTATGCGACATCAAACTCGCGTACCCGTGCCCGTGGTCATTTATAGTGCCGTTACGAGCCTAGATATGGACCATGGTTGCCGCTATTCGCTAACCCCTGCCTGCTTCATAATACTCGTGTTAAACTCCGTTTCGACCCGCCGCGTCATTCATATTCCCCTTTCTGTTTGTTTTAATGAAACTTTACGATATGAGATCCCATGTCCGGGCCGTTGATCCCTAGGCCAATACGCCGCATCCAACGCAATACTTTAAGCGAACGCCCGTTGATGGCTCTCGCTAACACAACCCCCCTCGCTTTCTCGTTCGGGGCGGCTGGCCATCTAAGGCCGAAATTCCAGCACATAGCGACGTTCAACCTGATGCGTAGTCGAGGAGTCGTTCTCGCCGTGGAACTTGAGATTGACCGTCTTGCCGTCCGGCTCCGTGCCGACAACGTCCGCTGCGTAAAATGCCGTCGTCTGTGGGTATAGGCCAAGCACCATCTTGCCGGCCTCCAACTTGGCGAGAGTATGCGTCTGGTTCTCCGCCGGGATCGGTATCATGCCCGAAGCAAATGTTTTGTACTCCTTCGGCTTGACGTTATCCTCCGGTTCCACATCTAGACACTTGTACCGTCGGCTCTTGCCTTCGCCCATGACCCCAACAACCTCGCCCAGTATCCAGTCGTAAGGTGCCTCACCCTGCTGCGGTTCGTCTTTCTTCCGCTTGAACGCGACCTTGTCGCCCTTGGAAAACGACACCTTGCTGCGTGCCGCCGACGCAGCGCTCGATCCCAGAGCCCCCGACGAGGAGCCCGCTGTGTTGGAGCCCGTTGATCCCTGCGGCTCGACGCTATCTGCCTTGGGCGGCACGCTGTCGCGGTTGCCGCCTCTGTCCCCAAACTTGCGCGAGTTGCCGCCGATAGGGCTAGGTACGGGGGAGTCGCCGGCACCGTCGAAGTCGTATATTGCGGCCGACGCGGCATCTCGGTTGCGAGTAGAGCTGCCGGTTCGCGATGATGTGCTCGTCGTCGCGGGAGCCTCGGCAGCTTCCTTGGCGAGCTGCACGGCCTTCAGGATCTTAAGCTGCTCAATGAGGTTCTTGATGTTATTGGAGTTGTTCTCAGACAGCTTGACACCTGATCGGCAGTTCTGCTCCATCTTGTTGAGATCGGCGCCAGAGGGCTTGCCACTGTCCATGCTAGCAATCGCGGCCTTTTTGTCGAGCTTCAACAGCTCGGCCAGGTTGTCGTTCTCTTGATTGACACCACTGACGATTTCGTGGAACTTCTCCTTGGCCGACTCCCACAGCTGTACCTCCTCACCGTGGCCGCTGCCATTGTTGCGATTCGAGCCGCGGCCGCTTCGGTTTCGTTGGGACATCTTGGCCTGGGGTGGGCCCAGAGGGCGAGGCTGGGTGCTGGGCGAGTCGCGTTTGTTCTAGGCAGGCTCCTCGGGGGCACCCAAGCCAGTCGATTGCCGCGCAGGGACTGGTTCGAAATTGGAAAGATTTCTCTTTTGGCCACGGGGAAGAGGCTTGCCGTTCTTGGGCGCCGGTTTCTGTGGCATTTTTACACGTCAGCCTTGGGTCGTGTACGATGTTTGCTGTGGTCGAAGTGAAAAGAGTCGGTGTTGAGAAGAGGAAGTTTGAGTTGAGGTATGGTGACAGGAAGAGGGCAAGTGCGCATGTGGTCACTGACAGTGCAAGGAAGAAGCGATGCTCACTCGGGCGTTGCGTCGCCAGCTGTCGCAACTTGAGTCACGGTCGCGATGGCCAGATAGGTATGGGGAGAGCTTGTCTTGCGCTCGGGGTATCTCTGTGCGCAAAGAGGATGCTACGAAGGAAAAAAGAAGAGGCGCGTAGACAAGTTCTCAGCCCATATTAATCTCAAAAGAGGGGGAAAGGCCAATGATTAAGTTTTGAAATTAATCAGGTCGCGGAAGATCACGACTGACGCACTCTCATGGTAGATGGAAGCCCTTGGGATGTGGGCTACGTTGGCCCAATCGACAACGTTGATGACGGTCGCTGGCGCGAATCACCGAAGTGGAGCCGGCGGCAGCTGCAAATGCCATACTAGGCCAATCACGTCTCGGGAGCTCACCTTCCGCAGGGCGGCCCGACCACTCGCCCGGGGCCCGTGCTTCGATGATCGCTCCAGAGGGAAATGGAGGGGTCTGGGTCGCTCTTGGCTCCAGTTTGCGGGGTCCTCCAAGTGAAGCTCTCTCCCTGACGTCAAATTCAATGGTGGGGTCCTCGTACGCACTACCAACTTTATTAGTACGACATAGTCGCCGTTGTCGCATCTTCTCTCTATTGGGCCTTATCCTTTACCTTTGTTCGTCTCCTTTGAGCTTGTGACTGGCTCTACACCCTACAAAATGGTTCTGCAAGTTCCTCTGTTCAAGCTCCAATGCGGAGTCAACTCGTATGAATGGGGTAAGAAGGGCGAGGAATCAGCAGCTGCGCGCTTTGCTGCTACGACGCCATCGGACGGCTTCAGCATCGAGGCCGAGAAGCCATACGCAGAGGTGGGACCATGAAACACCCCTCTCGCTCTCCTTTTCTTTTGTCTATTCCTTTGGTGGCCACTAACACCACTCCAGCTGTGGATGGGCACCCATCCCTCGAACCCATCCAAAGACGTCCAGTCTGGTCGAACACTCCTTGACCTTGTGCAAGAGAACCAGCAACTGCTCTCCGCCCCCGTCGCATCCAGATATGGCACCAAGCTCCCCTTCCTCTTCAAGGTCCTGTCCATCAGCAAGGCCCTTTCCATCCAGGCTCACCCCAACAAGAAGCTCGCCGAGCAGCTCCACGCCCGTGACCCCAAGAACTATCCCGATGACAACCACAAGCCCGAGATGGCCATCGCCATTACCCCTTTCGAGGGCCTCTGTGGCTTCCGCCCGCTCGCCGAGATCTCACATTTCCTGTCGACCGTCCCGCCGCTGAAGAGCCTGGTTGTTGACGACAAGGCCGACGAGTTTATCAGTACCATCAAGGAGGAGGCGGAGAGCGAAGACCCCGCGACTAAGGACCGGAACAAGAAAGCGCTCCAGCACGCCTTCGCCTCCCTCCTGTCCGCCACGCCCGAGGAGATTGAGAAGCAGACAGAGAAGCTCGTCTCCCTCGCCATGTCGGAAGGCGGCAACTTCGCCGGCGGCGGCATCAGTACGACCGACGGCGACACCCTGTCGGAGCTCATCATCCGCCTCCACGGCTCTTTCGGCGCCGACATCGGCTTGTTCGTCCTCTTCTTCCTCAACTTTGTCAAGATGGAGCCCGGCGAAGCCATGTTCCTCCGCGCCGACGACATCCACGCCTACCTCTCAGGCGACATCATCGAGTGCATGGCCGCCTCGGACAACGTCGTACGCGCCGGCTTCACCCCAAAGTTCAAGGATGTGCCCACGCTTGTCGACATGCTGACCTACAACTACGCCCCCATTGACGAGCAGAAAATGTCTCCCTCCGAATACCCCTACGTCACCCTCAACCGCGCCGCCTACAGCTCTGGCTCCGCCGTCATCCTCTACGACCCGCCCATCGAGGAGTTCAGCGTCATCCGGTCGCTCTTGAAGGGAAGTGGCTCCAAGGCCACATTCGAGCCGCTCGAGGGCCCCAGCATCGTCATCTGCACGTCTGGCCGGGGCACCATCGCTGTCGGTCCGACAGTGCACAAGATCAGCGAGGGGAATGTCTTCTTCGTCGGATCGACTGCCGAACTGGTACTGCAGTCCGACGGCGACGAGGATGACGAGTTCGTTACATTCAAGGCGTTTTGCGAGGTTGACGAAAAGGTGGAGGGCAAGTTATAAAGAGAGCGCATAGGTATCACGTACACATGCATGCATCCAACCACGGATGAGACGTTGGAAGTAGTTCATACCCAGTTTAATATTTAGGCAATCACGAAGCGAAGCAAATACCACGACGAGAGACAGCTTGAAATTCACTAGCACTCTGTTCTTATGCCCTTTACTGGCCCGGTTTCATTCGGTCTATCTGATGCATCCATCATCCTCGTGTCCTATTTCCGGACACGGAATCCTCCGAAAGAATGATATCGGGAGGGAATACAGCATGCGCATTACGGTTGATATGAAAATTCGAAATGAGAAAGAAGGGAAAAAAACAGTCTGATGGACAAGATTGTAAAAGTCGTCGAACCAAAGACCCAAACAATGCCCCTGATTATCGTATCCCAGCACCTCCTGTTGAACCCCATGTCTCGCCAACGACCCCATAACTAAATTCGAACCCTTCCATGAACAGCTCCCCTTTCCCCTCGTGTTTCTCCACCACGTTGCGAATGCCCACGTAAACTCAAGATCTTTTGTGTATCGCCGCTTTCCGAGGACCGTTTCATCCCGTTCATTACCAGTGACTATCCCGCAGTTCGGCAGGGAGGGGACTACATCTCTTCCCAGGCGCATCCGAAGCGCCCTTTTCATCCCATGCCCAACCACTTGCTTGTATCCCGCTCCTGCGTTGTTATTTTTAAGTGCCCCCTACCCAGCGTATTGTATTTTTTTTGTTGACCCCCTCCCCTGAACAAGAGAAGCTTTGAAAAGGAAAAAAAAAGACATGATTTGATTGGTGAGACTTGCACAGAGACAGCCCTACCTAAAAGATGGAAAGAGTCAAAAGGTCAGAGTTGCCAAAGAAGACGGGTGAAAGCACCAAGAACAATCAGGAAGGGGGGGTACGGTATGCCAAATACACCCCCTCCACTCCGGTGTGGGTTGAATGAGGAAACAGCTGGAAACCGCGGCAAACCTGACGCTGAAGCAGACATCGAGACACCGGGACGAGACGTGGAAGACGATAGTGATGATGAATTCGTCGAGACACCAAACAAGCATACGTTTTGTTTTGTTTTCGTATCCCCCCCCTCCCCCACGCGCGCGCGTCCAATGAGTCGAGCCGAGAAAAAAAAGGGAAGCTTGCCCCTCCTCTTCCCTGATATCCGCACTGCAAGACCCAACGTCTTGGAGATGGGGGAGATGGGGGAGATGGGGGCAGAGAGGCAGATGAAGTAACTGCGGGGAACTAATGCGATTGGCGAAGGAACGACGTCGATTCTCTCGGCGGAATTCAAAGATGGCAATAGAAGTGAGGAGGGAGGGAACAGAATGCGAAAAGACCAGGGTTCTTGCTGTGTGTAAGTCGGTATGTGTATGTAAGTCTCAACTGGGGACAGAGGGAGATGAAAGAGTGTATGGACGGACGCCTCAATGTCATCTGCACATTTGAGGCACAACGGACTCCCAAGGGCCGCCTCCCGCCTCATGTTCCTGCAATGGCTGGACGAGAGAAGCCACACTTCGGAACCGGAAGCTGTCTTCCCTTGGGGAACACGAAAGGAGGGGCAGAAGTTGGGCGGGCACGCGCTAGGAGGGGTGGTGGGGGGTGTGTAGGCCGTTGATTGTTGGTCGACAATAGATCCGAAGCGAGTGGGATGGTGGGATGGTCTGCGACGAGGGGTGGAAGAGAGAAGGAGGCGTCTAACAGGGATCGAGGGGGTTTGCGGGCGGACGTCTGTGTCGGGTAGCTGCATGATGCCGCTGGGGGTTAGAGTCCGAGACTGATTCCTTGGCCCCTTGTTCTCTCTCACACACACACACACTCTCTCTCTAGGGCAAATAGAGACTTCTGCAGCGCACATAGAGACGCACTCAAGCACACTGTTCGAAGTACCATTGACCGGCGGCAAAGCCATATTGGGTGGAGGAGCCCAACGGTTAGCCTAGCCTCGTCATCGACGAAGAGAAAGGGGGGGGGATGAGATGTCGGACCCCTTGCATCCAGGGCCCCTCTGCCGAAGAAATGGGATGGCTCCTCCGCACGAGTGACAATGGGGGGGGGGGGGGGGGGGGGGG
>PUHP01000151.1:0-26827 GCA_006783085.1 Colletotrichum shisoi | reverse complement strand
CGAGCTCCCGCGGGGTGCAACGTGCAGTTGTATGCATGGAGGACACAATGCACAGCATGTGTCATGGAACCCGGCGAGGGAGAGGCTGCTGCAACGATGAGGAGGCTCCTTGTAGGTACCTAGGCAGGACGGGACCAAACAGGCCCCCGTAGCAGATAATCCCAGAGGCAGGCCAGCAGATGGACGGCCCGGACATAGTGCAAGGTGTGGCGATTGTAGGGTCTCTCAGTTGGCAAAGGCTCCTCCATGCATACAACTGCACGTTGCACCCCGCGGGAGCTCGCAGCAAGAGGCCCTCCCCACATCGGCTCTGGCAACGACTGACAAACACGCATGTTCATGGATGGGGTGGGAGGGCATGTATGTGGTGGATACCCCAGGATACCGGCCAGTCTCTGATGCTCTTTCGTTGTTGGGGGTTTTTTTTTTTGGGGGGGGGGTTTCTTTTTTTCTTTTTTTCACTGGCTTTTCCCTTCTACTTCTTTTCTTCTCGCCTGTGGCCTCCGTCGAGCTTGTACTGCGGATTTGGGGAAATGACGGGGGTAGGCTTTGGCGAAGGAGGGAGACAAGAGCAAACGGAGGAGGGGGGAGAGGGAGGGGACCAACGGAGGGGTCTAGAGGCCCTCGTTAGGCCTGCCACTGCGACGAAGGAGGAGCGGAAGTCGGACGGTGAATAGCCGAGCAGGGGTCTCGGTAGATCTGTAGGGACCAGTGTGCGGCGGGCGATCTGAATCTTGGGATGGGTTATACGTCGGTACACATACATCTTGGTATCGTAGGATAATGTATGGGGGTGTCGGCGGCCAGGGGGTGGCCGGTCTGGGGTTGTTTGGGCCAATCTGGACCCGGGAATCTCGCTTTCTGCAGCTATTTGGGGGAATAATTTGGAGGGGAAAGTGCGGGATGAGAGTATGTGAACCCTCCAAGACTTTTTTTTCTTCCACTTTTGAGACTGCTCACTTCTCCAGCCCTCGTCGGGTCTGGTCACCCTCCCCTTGGACTTTTGGAACCGCGGACCCCGGCGAGATGAGACGCACGTCGATACGGCATCTTTCCACCTTCTCATTCCCCGGTTCGAGGAGAGAGAAAGGGGGGCGGCGAGACATTGCCTCGATCATCGCCAGCATCCACTTCAGAGAAACCGCACCCTTGGCTACATGTGACTTGCTACCCCCAAGGGAGGAGACGACACAGATTCCGAGAAAAGAAGACTTTGGACACGCGGGTTCTCGTCTTCTTTGGACTGACACCCCTCCCTCACCCCTTGTATCGAACTTCGATTGCTGCTGAAGAACTGCCGGATTGCTGTTGTTGTTGTTGTTGTTGTTGTTGTTGTTGTTGTTGTTGGCGTCGTCATAACCGAGAGACTTGCTAGCAAGTAGACGCTCGGTGCAGGTCGTTCAAAGACCAGACCGAGCAAGGTATTGGACGGCCCGGACTTGCACGAAGAGGAGGTACATGTATCATGATAGATCGACTAGCCAGCCAGTTGTTCAGCCATCCAGCTGCAAGCCAGGTCTTTCTCAATGTCCCCAACCACTTCCACAGGGCCCAATGCTCAACAATCGTCAATTACAGCCTGTGGTGGAATACAGGAAGGGAACACAAGAAATCCAGAAGAGAGAAAAAAACGAAAAAGAAGAGGGTGGCATCTGCTTTGAGACGGAGGGCATTTCTAAATAGGGAAAGGTGCCCTTTTGCCAAACGACGTCGAAGAACACTACTACACGACAAACACTCGCTCGGCAGCGTCTGGCAGAGCGGCCATCTCGGTCCCACTTGGGACGTGGGGGCGAGGGGAGGAGAAGAGAGGGCAAGCCAAGGCACTCACTCGGTTGTCCGACCCTGCCACAATGCATGGACCCAAGCAAGGCCATCTTTAGCAAGTCTGACCGATGCATTGAATGGGGGTGTTTTGGGGTGGGGAATGGTGGATGGGGGATGGGGCAAGTCACGTACTTCAACGACAGTGAGAGAAACAGAGAGCGAAAGGAAGAGAGAAGAGAGAAGAGAGAAGAGAGAAGAGAGGAGAGAGGAGAGAGGATAGAGGAGAGGGAGAGGGACGAGGAAGAGGAAGCATGGGAACAGCCTCAACATTGAAAGAGAATAGAATCCAAGAAATGCAGAAAAGCTGGAAGGTTACGTGACGCAAGCTATCGTTAGTGGAATACGATTGTGTGTGCGTGTGTCGCTTGTTCCTGTGTGACCCCCGACGAAGCGTTGTCCTCCTTCATTATGAACATCATTATCAACGTACACACCGCAATATCATGGGGATAGAACCGATCAAGGCAAAAATCGAGCGTTCATTATTCGTTACATTCTCGCCTGAGCTGAGCAGTGGCCGGGCAAACGAACGAACGGACGGGCGAAGCAGCCAAGAAGGTCGCAGGACGGTCGGGCTTGGCT
Source organism: Colletotrichum shisoi (assembly GCA_006783085.1). Classification (NCBI taxonomy): domain Eukaryota; kingdom Fungi; phylum Ascomycota; class Sordariomycetes; order Glomerellales; family Glomerellaceae; genus Colletotrichum; species Colletotrichum shisoi. The sequence continues at coordinate 24,418 of PUHP01000151.1, read as the reverse complement.
CTCTCTCCCTCTCTCTCTCTCTCTCTCTCGCGTGCTCCCCGGTCCAAGTGACACCGCCAGTCGTTGAAGAAAAGGAAAAAGAAAGAAAGGAAAAGAATTCCCTTCCATGCAAAAGCAGGCAAGGGGGGAGGGGTGAGGGGGTAAGCAAATCACCGACCGGCGACCGTTGACGCTGCAGCTGGTGCGTGCCCTGCGTGCCTGCCGTTTCGTTCGCCAAACATTCCCAGGACCGGTAAAAGAGAAAAAGAAAAAAAGAGGGGGGAAAAATCACCGTAAGATATGAGCATCGTGGATGTGTGGATGCGGCGGTGGTGGTAATGCTACTGCTGTTAGTGCTGCTGGTTATTAGCTGGAATAGGCGCGTCATCTGCACCGCCAGGGCAGCAAGCAAACTTCACCTTGCATCTGCCAGCCCGACGGCGACGGCAGCATACGCGAAGATCTTCTGTCGAACAAACCGACCACAGTTGGCAATAGAGGAACATGAACATGCAAAGACGGTGGTGATGGTAGACCCGCAATGATGTTGCACCAGCCGGACTCTTCCTGGATCCCCCCCCCTGACCCTCCGAGATGGCGGCAGCAACAGCGTCTTGTTTGCTTGAGAGCAATGTACTGTACATTTTTGCGTGCGGATGTACATATGCAAGTATGTAAGTAGGTATGCACGAACATGTACGGTTGGGCAATCGGATTGCATGAATGGGCCGCCATACACGGCCGCGGAGCCCTCCTCAGGAGGCCTATGAAGCGGTCACTTTGAGGACTCGCCAGAGTTTGAGTGACCAAACAAGCACATCTTTTGTTGCACCATTTTGTTCTGCCAGGCCCAGACCGGTTGTGCAGATATTGCAAACCTCACTCACTGCCCACCTCTTCTCCACCTCTGGAGAGAGAGGCCGGAGTTACGGAAGTTGCAAACCTCATGTCCGCAAAACCATCGTTCGTCTGCCCCTGCACTCCCTGGTAATTCTTGACTTGGCTGGCAACCGGTATTCGGTTGGGCCTCTCAGCTTTACAGTCGACATGACCCCCGAAAATAGCCTTCCTCGTGGTTTAAGGTGGCAGCCGGGCACGCTACGACACGAGGCACGCGGGTCGAGAAATGACGACGGCAGCGGCAGAGACAGCGGCGCCCAGAAATAGCAAACGGGCGGCTGAGGCACAGGGCGATGTGGCATGCGTGCGTGTGTACATGTGTGCTTCTGTTTGAATACATGTATGTGTGGATCTGTGTGCGCATGCGCGTCTTGTGTATGTGCTGTGTGGTATGTGTGGTAAGATAGGTATGTGTGTGTATGCATATGTGTGTGTGTGTGTGTGGCTCTCTCCCGCTTATGCGTTGCCGTCGTTGTATTGTAGCTTCTTATGGACGGGCGAAATGCATGTCTATTGACGTTGTCAGGTCAAATCCCTGCGGCCCCTTGCCCCTCCAAGACCCGAAATGGGAACGCGTCGTCTGGCCTGCTTCCGCGGCTGGTCCCGCATTGGGGCGGTCTGATTTCTCGACACTTGGTGATGTGGCGACGACGGGAAGCGAGAGATAGAGAGAGAGAGACGTGGATGAAAGTGGAGGCTGCAATGCTACCTCGTCCAATATACTCGTGCATTCGAATCAGGGGTAGATGTCCTGCATGAGTTTAAGTATGTTACTCTCTCCCAGTGGTGGCGTCGCCCTTGGGGTGGATGGCCTCCTCCTTCAGCCCTCAGGGACCAGGAAAAAACAAGTATCGTCCGCCGAGAATACGTCGTTGCACATGCTCGAAGCCGACGGGTCCCTGTTGGCCATCGCGGTTCTAACGTCCGCAACTGACTGACATCGCGTCTCCTACGGGTCGCATCGATCCGTTGAGAAGCTTCTCCCCCCCTTTCCATCGTCGGTTTGTCATAGACGCCGGACTGGGGCCGTGGAGCACACGTTGCCGCCGCGCCGCGAGGCTTCTCCGTTGGTCTCACGGAGGGGGCCCAAGTTCGACGACCTGCGAGCTCTCGAAACCCACACTTGTGTTCCGCATGAGCTTATTGCTAAACAACCTTCCCCCCCCCCTATCAGTGGCGAGCAGCGGATGAGACACGCCTCCGACTCGTCCCTGGCTATCCGAACAAAAAACAGGTCTTGCGACTTGGCCTGAACGAAGAACTGAAAGAGAAGAGGCCCATGCGCCACAATTCTGAGACAAGGGCGAGTCTCGCTGAAATTCAAAGAGGGCAATTCGTATCGAGAGTCGACTGACAAGTCGTTGGCGGTGTAGCACAACACCATCGCTGATATCATGCAGCAAAACCCGGCCGGTCAAAGGCGACGACGTCTCGACGGGCGATCAGCCTGTTGTGATGCAGATCCATTCCCGCCATCTTGCCTTCTTTCCGGGCATTTCTTGTGCATCCCTGCTTCTTGACGGGAAGAAAAGGGCTGACAGAACGCACATGGCTCGGCGGCTCCGTTGACAACGGAAAATTTTTGCAGCCATTGCCGGGGCGCTGCATGTATCTTTTTGGTTACCAGTCATGGCCAGAACCGGTGTCTCCATGCCGGCAGCCGGCTAGTAAGACAAAACAGTAAGCGATTGGATCGGGCTTCCAGGGGACAATGTCATCTGACAAGCCATACCGGGGGAAGAGACGACGCCGGGGCAGCCCGGGGCGTTTTGATGAAGGTCTTCCGGTTGAGAGACTGCCTCCAGGCCATGCACCAAAGGAGGCGAAGGAGGCGCAAGAGAAGACTAGACGAACCGATCCGGCTTCCCCCCCCCCCCTACTACCCACGACGAGCCATGGGGGACGTCATGTCAGGTCCAGGAACCCCGGGACTTGGAAGAGGGGCTTGGGCCTTTCGATCTGTCTCGATGCTAGGTCTGGACGCATTGTGCCCAACGAGGATGCCGTGGTTTGGCTCGAACAGAGACCGCGTTGGCAGACAATCGGCCAACTCCGCCTGGAACCCAGCATCATCGCCCGGCCATTGACGCCGAGAGAAGGGGGGAAAGTAACACAACGGGCGAGCTCCGGCCATAATGTCTCTGACTGAGGAAAGACGCCCGTTACACAGATTTGGGACGTGATGCCTACTGGCCGGAAATAATCGCTGCAGCTCTGCGGAGAGACTTGAGATGCTGTTACTCTCGTGACCCCGTGCGAAATTTGCAGCTGACGAATGCTACAGAATGCCTGTGGGGAGGGGCGGAGGTTTTCGCGGACGAGGCCTGCCTCGGTGGCCACCTGGTCAACCGTCGTCGCTTTGATGAGATTGCAGGCGGCAGCGTGGACGGGCTGTTGGCGATGAAGGTCGGACATTTGTCGACTCCAAGTCACGAATGTCGCTAATTGAGATCAGTTTCGAAGACAGTTTGGGCTCCTCGCCCTTCCCTCCGTACATGTGGCAAAGCTGGATGGCGACGACCTGGCAAGTCAAAGGCGTTGTTGCACAATGCCGGGCTGCACGAGGTCTGGCGGCTGCGGACTTTGTGAGAGATGGCTTGTTCCATGATCTATGGTCCATGGTCCGTTGAGATGCTGCCAAGAAGCATCCCCCAGGACACAGGAACCGCCTTGAAGATATGACAACTGACAGATGACAGCTTCTCATCAAACGGCAGCGGGCTGGTGTAACGTCGCTCCGCGACAGCATGAGGTGCATCGCTCCCAAGTGTCGCGGGGATCCGGGAAGACGCTTACTTGCATGGCCTCCCCCAAGTGGAGAAAGAAAGGGAAAAAGGTCCCCCCCCGTGGCATGTTTGCAAAGGTGGAATAATGAGACAGACTTCTGCATCGAGTAGGTCATTCATTAGCCATGTGCAACACGACGAGGCGCGCCACGGATTCACCTTTGAACGATTTTCTCCTCCATCCCCCACATCCGGACTTTGCTGGCCGACAAGGGATGCAACGAGGGTTGGTTTGCGTGCAGGCTGCCGCTATCCGTACCTCTTGAAAGGTTGACGAGATTTTGTTTTTATTCATGAAACACGAGCCTTACGACGACGGCAGTGGCGAAATTTGGCGACAATCTGTGTGTGTATTTCCCGACGGCTACATCTGGCATCGACCGCACTGCTACTGTTGCTGTTGATGTTGCTGCTGCTGCTGCGAGCTGCGAGCTACGAGCCGCAGACTGTGAGTCGCAGACCGTGAGCTGACCACCGGCGGATGGGTATACTGTCTGTCTTTTGTTGCCGTGGACGAAAAGCGACGAATAACGAGATGCATGGTTTGTGCCGATGCCGTTGCCGATGCTAATGCTGCTGCTATCTTCGTCTCTCCGAGCCTCGATCCCTGCCTCGGTTCCGACTGTCCCAATCTCTGCGGTCTCTACGGTCTCTGCGTCCAGGGTCATCATCGTCCCGTCGTCGGTCTTGGTGATCGTACCGTCGTCCGGAACCCCGGGGGTCCGATCGATAACGATCTCTATCCCCTTTTTCGTCCCTGTCCCTGTCCCTGTCCCTGTCCCTGTCCCTGGCTCTTGGACGGCCTGGACTTCGGCTTCGCCTACGTTCCCGTTCTTCTCTAGGGCGATCCATGTCCCGCCGATCTCTGTCCTGCTCTGGTAGCCGCTCTGGCTCGGGGCGGCGATCCTTGGTACGTTGGTGACGACCCTTCATCTCCTCCTCTCCATACACAAGGTCGTAGTTGTCCCCGTTTCGCTCGTACTCGTCGCGGTATTGTCGTCTCTTTTCGAGCTCGTCGACACCTCCCCAGCCGCCTCTGGAGGCGTGCTTTCTACGCTTCTGGTTCGTATCGTCTCTCCAGACCTGACTTAATTTGCTCACACTTTGCGAGAAGTCGACGTGGATACGGCGGTCATCAATCAGAACGTCCTGCATCTTGGAGTAGGCCGCCTCACAAGACGCCTTGTCGGCATACTCGATGAAGGCGTACTGAAGACTGTCGCCCGTCTTGGCGTCGCGGATCACCTCGCAACTGAGAATCTTGCCGAAGCGGCCAAAAATAAGCTCCAGGTCCGCGTCCGTCGTGACAGGGTTGAGCTTGCAGACGAAGAGGACGTTCTCAGGGGGAGCGACTTCGGCGAACGGCAGGTCGCCCATCATTTCCAGAGTGAGAGCCTGCGCCCGTGCCTCCCTGTCCCTCCGCCGCTTCTCGATAGCCTCTTCGTCCAGATCATCGTCCTCGTGCAGGGCGGCCTCGTCCGCGATTCGGACTGTGTCGAGCTGTGACTTGGTGGGAGGCGGCGAAGCACTGGGCTCCCGAAGCTCGGGCGGGTCAGGATACGGGTCATCGAGGATGATTGTGTGCTTGATCCTGATGTCGATGAGCGGGTGTCCCTTGTCGTCGACAATGGCCTCGTTGATCTTTTCGAGGACGTCAAAACCCTCGACGACTTTGCCAAAGACGGCAGCCTTTCCATCCAAGTAATCCGTCTCGTCGCCCAGAGTGACAATGAACTGCGAGGCCGCTACGCGGGTATCCGGGTCGGAATCCAAGGGCGCCGTAGCCATGCTCACGGTTCCTCGCTCGAGATGCTTCAGCTTCGGATGGAAGAAGGCCGGGAACATCTTTTTCGAGATGTCACCCGACAGATGGCCCCATATCGACGTCCCGCCATCGGATTCCTTCGACAAGGGTCCCAGCGGGTCGCCGGTCTGGAAGGAGAAGTTCTTCTGAACGGAGTGAATGGGCGAGAAGTTGTAGTATTTGACTTTGCAGAGCTTCAGGAAACTGACGAGCTTTGGTTAGCTGAGCGAGAGCCGTGAAGCGGGTGACCGGGGAAGATGCGGCTTACTTTTCGCACAGCTCGGGCGCATAGTCGACCAGGAGGTCAATGACGATGTCGCCCGAGCTGGTTTCCAAGAGAACCGACATGATGATGGTTGTGTGTGTTGTGTGTGTGTTGTGTGTGCTACTGTTCCCTAATGGATGCCGTCGCAGCCGTCGACACCAACCGTCCCGTTTTGCGCCGCGAATCGTTCCAACAAAGAGTAGTCCGAGGGTCAGTTATCGCCTGGTCGAAACCACAAGATCTCCAGCCGCAAACTTTCCGACGTGGCCGATGTCAGGGTCGCAATCTGTGGTTCTCGGCGGTCGTTGACGGGGTTGGGCCTTGCGTGTAACGGCCCACGATGTTTGTGATGTTAAAGTCTGGATTCGCGAGGCAGCGACAGCGGCAGCGAGAAGCCTCGTCACATAGTGCGCATTCAGCGTATGAGAGGTATTTCGCACAGTGAGGCTCCCTGACGAATGAAATAACGGGCCTGAGGTTACAGAGCGGGTCGCCAACGGAATCTTTATGCTTAGAGCTTCTGGGGAGCTTTTTTTCTCAGTGAGCTAGCTTCCTTATCATTTTTTTGCAGGGGATTCTATTTTTTGCTCGTTTTTTTGATAAAATTGGCCATCTGATTGTGGTTCTCGGTACCGCTACAGCATGGTTCAAACAATTCCCCCTTCTGTGTGGCTCCCCTGTACAGATACTCTCACTACTTTCAGAAGCATGCATGTGCAACATGCATTTGATGTCTTTTCCTTGCATGCAGCATCGCGAACATATCCTCATGCTCACTGCGAAGGGAGGGGATAAAAAAGGTCAATAGGGCCAATTAAGACGACAAGCAAGAGCAGCTAGCTGTGTGTATTGGTAATTTGGTGTCGTTTCAGTCATTGACAAGGGCTCTATGCTTTGTGTGTCTGTGGTATCCTACGACCGCCGAAAATACGCAAAAAGTTGGAAAACAAAACATAGAAACATGGCTGGGCCTGTGGTGTGAAGCCGAATCTCGCCAATGAACACCCTATATCCAATATCCGACAGGCGAGATGAAATAATAACAAAACCATATCTCGCCTGTATGCACCGGCTTTTCCCAATTCTGATCCTGCAGAGCCCCCCCCCCAATAGAAGTTGGGCCATGCCATTCCATTCCTTCATGGCCTTTTCTCTGGCACATGTCAGAAACCCGCGCGCGCCCTCAACGCCGTTGGATAACGTGGTATCCTGTCCCAGTCGAACGCCCTCCGAATGAAATTCCCAGGAAATTAGGTAGGTAAGAAAACAAGACAATGCTACGCTTTCGTGTCGCTCCGCAAGACTGTTGCCGTTGCCGCCGCCGTCATGGCTGCTGCTGCTTCTCTCAAGGCGCGCTCTTGCGTCGTCGCTCAGAGCGCAGCTCCTTTTCCGTGTCCATCAGGCGGCACTGTACCCACATGCGGAACGAGTTGTCACTCCGCACCTGCTCGCAGTTGAGGAGCTCCATCAGGGCCCGCTTCATGCCCTCATTGACGTCGAAGAGGCGCTGCTCTTCCTCCGCCACGGCCCAGATGGTCGTCTCGTCAGCGATGGGCGCGAGTGAGCTGCTGCGCCGCGCCTTGAGACCTGAGAGCGACATTCGCCGGCTCCGGCTGTGGTGCCTGCTGCGCCCGCCCGACGACGCGTTGGGGTACTGCCCGAAAGGGGAGCAGACACTGCGGGTCGGCGAGACCGACGGCGACGACGAGATTGACGTGTTGCAGGTCGTGATGGGACGGATCTGGTCCAGGTGCTGCCGAAGCTCCTGGTGCTGGGAGTGCAGGGCGAGATATTGCTGCAGCGCAAAGTTGGACGTCTGCTCCTGGGAAGAAACGGGGAGAGTAGAGGGTGCCGCCATTTTTGCTGACGTTGGTGGATATGGTAGTTGTAATGTGTAAGTGATGTGTCTCTGGGCTATTGACGAGCCCATCGGGAAATTGTGATGGGTTAGTGATAATGTTGGCGATTTTGTTGGTGTTGGCTTATTATAGAACCGGGAGAAGAAAGGCGATAGGTATTCCAACCGTATCGTCGATGAACGATGTGCCCTGCAGAGGTGCTGGTGTGGTGTGATGAGATGGGCGGATATATGGGTGGGTTAGTCCGAGCTAATGTCGTCAATGTGATGTTGTTTGACTGGGAACCAAGCGGCACCACAGTAAGTTCTCGACGTAGGTAGGTGTGTATATGTATAGGCTGGTTTTAGCTGGTTGCTGTGTGCGATGATTCTTGTTTGTTCTCGATTCCTTGATAAGGGGGTAAAAGAGGCGTTGCTAAGAAGAAGAACCGGTCGGTGAGCGTGGCTGGTAGTGTAGACGAACAGAGTAGTTGACTCGTGGTCTCGGGGTACGACGGTTCGAGTGCAGCGGTTCGAGGAGGAGGAGGAGGTTCAGTTGGGGCCCATAAAGGTCAAGCGTCGAGTACTAATACCAAACGAGGGTACCTGACTTGACTGTCTGAAGCTCCCGCCCTGTCGATGGCGTCGATCCCAAGTGGGGCCGGTGTCCTTTGTCTCCTTTCAAAAAATGAACCCAGAAAGCTGGCCCCTCCCGCTGAGAGGAGAGACGCGTGTGGGCGTGCGTTGGACCTTGCGGGGATTGCTGGTGAACGGGTCTCGAAGATGCCCCTCCCTCGCAACTGTCGGTAATAAATGTGAAAAAGAGGAGAAGATGCAGCAGAACCAAGAGGGCGTGGTCGCTGTCGGGCAGGTGTTTGGTCACAGATTGAGGCCCGGTCTGGGGGAAGAGAGCTGAGAGGGCAAGGGGACGACGGGATGGGATCAAGTAATATGTAGGTAAGGTGTGCTTGTTATGTCTTGTGTGTTGCGTCGTGTGGTTGGCGTGCGTGTGCCTCCCCTCTGCAGTTTGCGGTGTGCACGTCCGATGCGGGCTTGATGCGGACTCGATGCAGACTCGATGCAGACAGATGGATGCAGGATAACGCAGTTTGTCGGCTTCCCGGCAGTCAATAAATGGCCTATTTTATTAATAGGCAGTTGTGGATGACCCGATAGTGATGAACGGAGTGGCGTGAGAGTAAGATGGGAGAAAGGAGGAGGGGAGAGGGAGAGACAATCTGGATGAGAATGACCTTGTCGCCGCTCTCCGGTGTGTGTATGTGTATCTGCAATTAGGTATTTCGGGATCTCGACCGGCAAACACTCCCAAAACAAAAGCCAACTCAGGTACCACAATCAAAGCTTGGACGTCCTCGTGGAGATGGCCCAGATGGGATAGTCGACGGCGCCAATTTCAGTAACGCTGCAAGCCACAAGGCGTTTATAAAAACCGGTCGGAATGTGGTCGACGGTTGGGTGCGTGTGTCAAGCGGACCGCGAGGGAGTTTCACTTCTAATAAAGACGCCAACGGAGTACCCGCGTTGCAGGAGGGGGAAGGGGGCCTTCGGTAGTCAGGAGTAAAAAGGGAAAAAAGTGTGCGCCGCAAGCCTAAGCGGCGGGCGTGGATAAGGGGAATATGGTATGGTATGGTATGGTATGGTCTGGTATGGTATGGTATGGTCTGGTATGGTATGGTATGGCGCCGGCCGACAACCGAGAGGGAGGCCCCGGAAGCTTTCTTAGAGCCCACGATGGTTTTGATGGAGCGGTTCAGGTTGACCGCTGCAAAGAGAAGAAAAAGTCAAAGCCCTACAAACTAAAAAAATACTTTGCTGACTAGGGAGTTGGAGGTGGTGGTCGTCCTCCGTCGTCCGTGGACCGTGGCAAAAACAACCGGAAACTTTTCGAGGATGGTTGCTTTCGAGAGGGAGGCCAGACCTGGTACACGTGGATGTCTCTTTGGATGGCTCTTTCTCTCTCTCTCTCTCTCTCTCTCTCTCTCTCTCTCTCTCTCTCTCTCTGTATCTGTACGGATACTGTGCTGCGCAAGGTATGGTTTTGTGTGTGCGGTGATAACGCCTAATGTTGATGGCCGATAGCGTAAGACGGGATGGGACGGGGATATGGATGCCTGGGAAATGGGTGTGGAGGAAATACTCTCCACAACCCCCGGTTCAATTTAATAGACCCGGGTCCAGGCCGGCTGCGATGCTGGCGAGGATACGAAGAAGCGCCGGCTGTGCGTTGCGTGCTCTGCTGCGTCAAAGTCGTATTGTTAACTGCTGGTAAGTTTGTGGTTAAAAGGGTGTTTTTTTCGCCGATGACTCAGGCCGTCAGTTGGGGCCCATAAAGGTCAAGCGTCAAAGTCGTATTGTAAGTCTCAGTACGGATAGACGCGCCCGCCAGCTCAGACTCAGACGGAGGGGGGGGGTGGAGGCCGGTTCGCTGCCGGTGGTGCGATAAACCGGTTCGATGTTGCGCTATTCCAAGCAGAAGACGAGGAGAAGGGGGAGGAGGAGCAGGAGGTGGTGGAAGAGGAGAAGGGCCACTTCATGCAAGTCCTTGTTATGCAAGCCCAGAGTGAGAGAGCCGGACTAGTTGGTCCGCGTTGTGGCTAGGCATTGTTCTGTCCCGTAGCGCAGCCTACGGCGTCTTTGGTAGCGCTATCTTTGATGTTTGGCAACCTGGTCAACCCAGTTGGGTACGAGATGGTGTGTGTGTGATACTGATATGACAAGATTCCCTAGTGCGAGAGTCTCTCCCTCCTACCCAAAGGGGCGACGGACGTGACGACGATGTGCAGGGTCGCGTCGGTGTGGCGCTGCTAGTGCCGACTCGGGGGAGATTGTGATACCGACGATGCGGTTGGCGGAGGTGGAGGCGATAGCAAAGTTCGTTGATAAGGTGCGAGTCGTCCTGGAGGGGAAATCGACCTCAGCTGGCCGCTAGCGCGTCGGCCGTGGCTGGAATTGCTGGCAAAAGGGGGCAGGTTCCTGCTGCTGCTGCTGCTGCTGCTGCTGCTGCTGCTGCTGCTGACGCTGATGCGATGCCAGGAAGTCTCTGGCGAACGGGGACCGGCTGCCTCTGAGAGCCGGATTGGATGCCAGCAGGTTGACGAACCCGAAATGGTCGCGATGCTGCGTCCTCGTCTCGTTCGGGACGACGGATTCCTGTTCTCGTGATTGTTGTCCTTGATGCTGACGATCCTGTGGTCTATGGTGGGATTGATGCTGGTCTTCCGATGGGTCGGGAGTGTTCCACGTTATATCACAATGATACATAGCAATGCAAGGAAGACCGGCGGTATCAGCTAGTGTAAATAAACGACTTGGTGTAGACGAGTACGTGAGTGAGTGAGTGCTGTCAGTTTGTCTCAGAGGGTCAAATGAGAGAGGCTTGACGCCCATGAGGCTGGTGGCATTTTGTACTTTGAGTCCCTTGATGAAATGAATGTGAGCACAAAGTGACGTACGCATGTTCCCTAGGAAAGCCCGTGTGGCTGACGACCCGTCTGGTCTCACATAGCGATCCCACGTTTTCTGCCTACTTTTCCTTCGATGAGGTATTCATCGGGCTAAACCATCCCTTCAAGAGACCCTGGGTCACTCTTTTCGTGGGCCGTGCCAACGTTCGCTTCGATCGAACTGAAGCTATCCGGCATAGCTTGCCGGGAGCTGACCAGACAAAGTGTGGTCATTGCTCCAGGCCCTGGCATCCCCGACGTATCGCAGGAGATATCTGTACAATGGCAACACTCCTCGATTGGCCCTTGACCTCAAGCACGGCCTGGGATGGAGACAGGCTTTGAGATATGAGACTCCGAGAGCCAACGGCGAGCACCGACAGGCGGTGGCGCAACACACCCACCGCGCAGCGCAGCCAAGGGGCGATAAGATACTTTCCGTTTTGACAGCTCCCTACGGAGTACACGAATACATCACGGATGTTGTGTGAGTGGGTGTGTCTAGTGTTCCAGTACCGGCCAGCAGCCAACGCATCCACCATGGCGAAAGCGGGTATGCAAACGGACATGCGCCCGGAGAGAAACCTCACCTTCTCAGTTGGGCTTCCTGGCGCGTCTGCATGCCTCATCGAGCCTGGGATACGCATCGCCAAATGATCGGGGTGCATCCGTTCAGACTTCCATACATAGGGATCGACAGCCAGCGTACGCAAACCGCAGCCACGAGACCACGACGACTGCCCTTCGTGGTCCTAACAGATGGGCATAACACTTATACTGTGTTTTTTAACCGTGTTTTTCTTCATACGGTGTACCTGTGCGACCTTAAGAGGGACCGCCTTGTAACGTACCTCAGTCCTAACAGATGGAACGGGTGACTGACCGGCGATCCATAGGATTATTGACAAGTCGCGAAATCTCACTCACACACCCCTTCCGACAAGCTACAACAAGATCAACCGCACTTCCATTAGGGGGGTGGGGGGTGGGCAGCTCCGGCCCTCGAGTCGTCGAGACTCTTCGATGCTTCTCAACGGCGGGTGCGATGACTTCATAGTTTTGCCTCAACGGTTAGACGCTCTCTGCTTGCCCTGTTTAGCCTCCGCCTTACCGCTGCCATGCTCCCTCCATGTTTGCTTCCCAATAATATGCCAGAGGCCAGAGAAAGAAGGTGTCTCAAAATGGGCCAGACCACGGCCCCGACGTATTGGCAACGCGCTTGTTCCAGCCCGCCCAATCACCGAGCTTCCCCCCAAGACTTTTTTGCAATTCTCGTCGATGTGCAAGGGTGAGCTCCTTCGTGCGAGCCACACGACCCCCCAACGTCATTCTGACCGAGCTTGCGCGGTGGTTTGCCGTCCTTATCGACAACTCAGCCACACCTTGAAGCAGCTCGAGGAGGATGTGACGTCCCAGCTGGTCATCGGCGGCGATATCGTTGTTGTGGTCGTCGTCGTCGCTGTCGTCGTTCATCAAGCCGGAGCGTCATCCCCGTTCCGCCTGCCAAATACAACCTTGCGCGAACCCCCGTTCCCGCCTAGCAAAAAGCTTATCCCGTGAATTGAGTTTCTAGGGTGCAGGCCGGCCGACTGAGAGAATCATGGATGGCAACCTTACGAAAAGCGGCCCCCTCGTATTGGACGCATGCGGCGCCCTTGAACTTTCTCCGCGTTCTGAGACTGCCAGAGAGCATCAGACCACACCGGCTTGGCCTCGTAAAATGCGGGGAAGCTGCGCTGGGGTGCATGGTGGCTGACAGGCGACATCCCGATAAATCAACTGGTTCGCGGAACTTCCACTGCATCTTGTACGGGGTGGCACGATGATTTGGAAATCCCGTTGTCCATCACCTTATGATGGTGATCTCGGTCGGTGCCGTGGGCTGATTACTCTTTGGACCGTGACTGAGGTACGTTGGCAAGGCGGTCCCTCTTAAGGTCGCACAGGTACACAATATGAAGAAAAACACGGTATAAGTGTTATGCCCAACACTGAACACATCATAAGGTTTCTTCAGAAACTCACTTGGACCGTGACAGCCGTGATTTCCCCTGCTCAAAGACGCCCTTCTACTCTTGGTTACCCGTCTCCCCCCCCTCACTGACTAAAGCTTCTCGTGTTTCGGAAAGGCTCGCTGCTAGTAATAATATGGTTGAGACGCATCACCTTATCCGGAGCGCAGCTTGGACCCTGACCTTTCGATCTGCACGCATGTTGTTGCAGATCATTGCTAGCACCCAGGTAACCTTTGTCGTGGAATGCGAAGCAGAAGTATCAGCGAGCCGGCCGGCCGCTTCGCCTGACAAGGAGTTCTCTCTTGATCTTCTGACAACAGATGTTGAGTCGGACGCCAATAACCTTGGCGTGCTGTCATTATGCTGCTCACGACAAGTATACGTGTACAGATGGGCAATGGTATGCGGGCCAGATATGTATGGAGGTCTAAAATCGGTCCTCCTAACGACTCAGATGCTATTGTTTCTCGCAATTCCGCTTGTCTCGACATCTGCGAGTTGCATGTGTGAATACGTGGGATCTTACCCGAGGTATCGTGTGTCCCGGACGGGCGTGATGTGGTCCTCACCCGAACTGCGGCCCGCCCGCAATTAACCTTACCACATCACGCCCGTTCTTGAAGGCGCCAAAACTCGACAGATTCGAATCGGGACGCTATCGCTGTAGAATGGGCCCCTCTGCTGCTCCCTTGGGGGTATGGGAAAGTCGACATAGGTCAGGCCCATCCCGCACTGTCGGCAACGACTACAGAACGCCTCGAACGTAACCTCATTGCGCTGCGTAGCGGATATCAAGACCTCAATGGCCGGAAACATGGTAAATAACTCCTGGAGAGTGGCGATGAGGGCCGGGATGATGCTCTGATCGTAGGTGATGTCTGCCCCGATGACGACGTCGACGTTCTCGCCGCTGTTCCATTTTCGGTCTTCGGTGCCCACCATTGCGTGACCCCATCTCAGTTCCATGGGCCTGACGAGAGTGCTTCCTTGCAGGTCATTCAGGAAGAGGCTTTCCGGGAGGTTATTGATAACATCATCAGACCCATCCGAGGCAATAACATGCGTGGCGGCGAGATGCTTCGCACACAGGATGGCTAGGTATCCGGTGCCCGCTCCCAGTTCAAGAATGCTCTTCCCTTTGATGATCTTTTGGGTAACGCAGAGATATTGCCCCAAGTGCAACGCGGCCTCCCAAGTTCTGAGGCCCGTGGTGCCAGAAGCAGAGATCAGCGACCGGGACTCGAGGAGGGTGATGTCAGTCGTGTGCAAGTGTGGTTCCGAGGAGCTCCTCTGCTCGAGACTACCGAGGTGATAGGTGACGTAAGTTTTCTGCTGAGCTGAAGATATCTCAGAGGGCACTGGAGCCGCAAGAGATTCCGACAACGCTGTCATGAGATCCTCCGAGACTTCCTGGGAACGGTTAGAGAGATGCCCGTAACTGACTGCAGGTCGTCAAGCTACGGTGTCATGCAATAGGGAGGCGCTCACATGCTGGTCCCAATCCTCAATGCCCGATTCGATGCGTGCGATGAGCTCTTTCAAGACTTTTAGACGATACCTAGCAGGAGGGCTGTAACGAGGTCCCTCCTCTGAAAAGAGCTTCTTGTAAATGGTGTCTTGTGCTGCTTGTTGTCTGATTACCTCGGCAGCAGGATAGTTGAGCACAGATTCCAATTGAAGATACTGGTAACAGAACCTTTCGACGGGGTTTGGCATGAGAAAAGTGGTCGCCATGTTGTGGAAGGGAGACTTGTCAACTCGTGATAATGTCGTTTGTTGCCGGATTTGGTCGAAATTACGGCTTCAAAGTTATGCTGACAGACCCCCCTGCAAGACGTTTCGCAATTTGCACGTACTACCCAACCAATGAGATTGCAAAGACAGAAGAAAGAAGCAATGCGTCATTTGGTATTGAGTCGCAAAGACACAAGCAAGGTATTGATTGAACTAAGCACCCTCAGTCGACAATTCGTAAAAGTCTCCTCCGTCGAGATGCCCAAGATGCGAAGAAGGATGAAGGAACAGGTGCTGAGTCAGGACAACGCAACGAGCACTGTGCAAACACCATGGTGGTCGGTCCGGGCGCGTCGCCTGAGCCTCTCACGCGGATACTGGATTTTATCGCACTGTTCCGTACTCTGTAATATCACAAGAAATAGCCACAGCAGTCAGTCAGCTGACTGTGAGTGGCCCCACATGATTTCAGTTTTTTGGTGCGGCCTTCCTGGCCTCAGGCACCAAATTAGGGCTTCCACCCACAAGCGTGCCTGCGCGCGAAAACTCCCAGACCCCATCACAACCACTCTGCGAACTTTTGACGACACCACACCTTTCCGACTCTTCTGTCCCAGCGCCAACCCATCTCGACAGACAGATCAGCCCGCCCCCCGACCGCAAAGATGGCGGACGTCGACACCCCCGTCACCCTGCGAACTCGCAAGTTCATCCGTAACCCCCTGCTTGGCCGTAAGCAGATGGTCGTGTGAGTTTGCCCCTCCAGATTGTCTTTGTTCCCCGAAGGAAGGAAGGAAAGCGCGCACGAGGAAAAGCATCGAACGAGGAGGAGCCGGGAAAGACGGTATCATCAAATCGACACATCGAATCACGACACACCAGCTATGTTCGACGGCTGCGAACGGACGGGAAAGGCGGGCGTGTGCGGAAAGGATTGATGGGGGGGAACCAAAAACTTTTTTTTTTGCTGCGTGTGCGTCCGGGAATGCTGACGGTTCTTCTCGCTCAGTGACATCCTCCACCCCGGCCGCGCCAACATTTCCAAGGATGAGCTCCGCGAGAAGCTTGGCTCCCTGTACAAGGCCACCAAGGACCAGATCAACGTCTTCGGTCTCCGCACCCAGTTCGGTGGTGGCAAGACCACTGGCTTCGCCCTCGTCTACGACTCCCCCGAGGCCATGAAGAAGTTCGAGCCCCACTACAGACTGGTCCGCGTCGGCTTCGCCAACAAGATCGAGAAGGCCAGCAGACAGCAGCGTACGTCGAGTCCCCATCCCATCGCAGCCACGGTTTTGTCCGGTCGCCGTCGGGTCAGACAAGCACTTGTCCTGCCCACACGACCCAGGCGCACATGGACACAAGCCGCGGTGGTGAAGCATCACCCTTCACACAGTGAACCAATGGCTGACACTACTCGCGCTCCACAGGCAAGCAGCGCAAGAACCGCCAGAAGACTCTGCGCGGAACGGCGAAGGTCAAGGGTCCCAAGAAGAAGAAGGAATAAGCGTCTCGCTTTGTTGCCTAGGGTTAAGGCATGCGAGGGATTTCCCCCGGATCATCCGCAAAACAGTGGGCGGCGTTGGTGGAACACCAAAAAAACATACGAATCAAAATGTCGTCTTTGGGCTCTCGTGTTGTTGTTCCGCCGGTGGGGGGACGTCCCTCGTCTTCGCTCTCGTGGGGTTGTCCATTTCGGCTGCGGCCATGTGCATTATACGACGAAACAATGCGGCTTTTGCATCGTCCCTGTGTCGGTCCGGCGGGTTTATGGCCGGCCGCGCAAAACTACTAGAGTCAACGCGGCGTGAAACGGGGGAATGGGTTCATGATTCTCTCAAATACGAAATGCATCAAACACACGTATCCCGATGGTTCCACAAGTCTAGTCCACGACGCCCGCTCACCTAATAATCCTCCCTGCGGTAGCCTAGAGTGACCGTCACCATCGCAGTTGGTTCTTGACGTGATGTTGATCTCTGATACGAGACATGCTGGCTGTGTCTGAGAAGTGACGGGAGAGCCTTCCCACCTGGACAAATGGAGCATTGCTTGCTACACGCGCCATCTGACTGCCAGCTGTTGGCCCGGCACGGCTCAATTCGCGAACGCATTGTGGCAAGCGATCAACCTACTCGGCGCGTTAATGGTCCCTTACGACACCGCCGCGAGGCAGCCGATCCGAGCCTGGCACCACCAAACACTCGCATCCCACCGTGAACTCGGCCATGTTCCTTTCATCTAAGCCCCCCCTCCACTCTGGCCGACAGTCATTTCGGCCACCCGTCCGATGCATCCATCCCTACTGCCGCCTATTCACAGCGAGCCCCGGGGACTTCCATGGCAATCACCCACCCCCACAAGACGTACGCCCTAGACAGAGTCACTCACCCTCTGTCTCCACGTAAAAGATTTAAATTAGAAACACTAGTGACGGGGAAACAAGAGGGAGAAGAATGGGGGGAAAGGAAAGGAAAGGAAAGGAAAGGGACCCTACTTGGCTGACGCTCCTTTCCACTAAACACTGAAACTGATGCGGGCAGCCGGCCAGCGCCGGATCATCATACGATATATCGTCAAGACGGGCGAGAAGAGACCACGGTCCGCGACGACGACCCCTTTGCCAAACCGTCTTTTCTCACTCACTATCTTTCTCCTTCTCTCTCTCTCTCTCTGTCTCTCCCACTCGCACACGCCATCCAGGTGACCGACCCCTTCACAGAAACCACACCTGTCGTCAGGTTTCGACGGACAGTGCGAGTCTTTGCTTGCCTACAAATCAAATAGACATCCCGAGCGAGTGCCTCCCTTCGTCTTTGAAACTGCGTCTTGGGAGCCCGTCCCGGCCATCCCCATCCAAGACCAGGTCTTGTCCAGGGAGCGATCGATCCGACTCCAGAGGGCGTGACAACGCAAGGAACACAAGAGGTTCCAACCGACCTTCTGCCACCGGCGGATTTACCGGGAATCTACATTCTTCCTCAAGGAGCCTGTCCACGTCTTGCGGGACCTAGGTTCGTCGTCAATGAGTTCCGCGAGTTGCTCGTAAATTATTCTCCACTGAAGCCTGTAATGGTATCCATGCACCGCCCGATCCCAACATAATAAAAGAAAATACCGTGTTGCAACGCCAGTCACTCGCCAACCCCGAACCGATCTATTCCAGTGTTCGATACCAAAAAAAGAACGCAGCGCCCATGCCATGCCAGTAGCAATCCATGTATGACTTTAGCCCTTCCCTCACACACTACCACAACGCCAGGAGATGACTTGGCTGGCCGCTCTCTCTCACACCTCCCTCAACTTCTTCACGGGCCTGGCCAATGAGTCGTCCGGTAGCCCGCTCCTCTTCGTCCCGGGTAGGCTGCTCGTCCGAATGTCGTTGTCGTCCTGGCTCACCCTGCGGTGCGGGTACTCGTTCTTCAGCCCCTCGAAGCAGTGCGCGTTGAGCCGGTCGCCCGTCGAGAAGAACGGATGCTGCAGCGCCTTGGCCGCCGTCAGCCGCTCCACGGGGTCGTACTCCAGCAGGCTCGCCAGCAGCTTATGCCCCTCCGCGCCGAGGCTTGCCAGTGGAGCGCCGTTGCCCTGCGGCGCCGACGTCGCGCTGCTCGAGGCGCCCTGGGAGATGGTGCTGTAGTACCACTTCTCGAGGTTCGACCCGCTCGGTGCGGGAGGGTGGTGGCCGTAGCCATGCCCACGGTGGTGACCGTGGTGACCATGGTGGTGCGGCGTCATGGGTGGCTGCAGAGTCGACAGCTGGGGGTACTCGGGCATGGCCGTCAGCAGCGGCCACCGCTCCTTGGACGGCAGCCCCATGATGTCGACAATCTTTTGCATCTGGTTCCGCTGGAAGGGCACCGTCTTCTTGCTGTCCATCTTGGCCTCCTCGCCCTTGAAGATGGGTCGCAGAGACAATAGCTCCGCAAAGATGCAGCCGACGGCCCACATGTCGATGGCAGGGGTGTAGTGACGGCTGCCGAGGATGAGCTCCGGCGCGCGATACCATATAGTCACGACAACCTTATCACCGCTGAAGAGGGAATGCAGGGGCTTGTCGAAGCGGCGGGCCAGCCCCAGGTCGCCGATCTTGACCTCGCCGGCCGAGGTGACCATGATGTTGGCGGGCTTGAGATCGCGGTGCAGAATCCAGTTGGCATGGAGGTACTGGCAGCCGTTGAGGAGCTGGAACATGATGCTCTTGACGGTCTGGGGCGGGATGGGGTGGCGCGGGTTCTGGGTGTGGTGGTGGATGATTTGCAGCAGGTCATGCTCGGCGTACTCAAAGACCATGAAGATGCACTTGTCCTCGAGGATGATCTCGATGAGCTTGATGACGTTGGCGTGCCTCAGCTCACTGCACAGGGACATTTCGCGAATGGCGGATTGCGAGATGCCCGTGTACGAGATTTGCTCGCCCTCCTTGTCGGGCTTGAACTTCTTGATGGCGAACTCGCCCTTCTGGCCTTGACGGCCTAGGGCCTTGTAGACGCGGCCATAAGTACCGGAGCTGATGAAGCCGACGACCTTGTACCGCTCGATGACACGGACTTTGGGCTGGTAATTGATGCGGCCGAGGCCGCGGTCCGCCGGGTCTATGAGAACTTCGGTCAGCACGACTGGAGGTGGGTCAAGCAGAAACCGAGACGAGACCGGGAAAGGATGTCAAATACAGGAGGTGTGAGAATGCAGGCCGCCGTAGCCGACGCCCCTCCACATGTTTGTTTCAAGAGTATGAAAGTTACGCTTTATGGAACAAGATGGGGTGTGTATGGGACGGGCCGGCGAGAGGACGGTCGATGTAGGAGGAAAACACAGTATGTACTACTGGCTCTACAGACGACACATATCTCTCTTTAAGAGGGGGGGAGGAAGGTTTGCGTCCGTCAGGAAGAGGTATCAGGTGAGGCTTTGAGAAGCGGCACGCAGCTGACGATAGCCGCAAGGCAAGCGTGGCACAGACAATACGACACGGCACGTCGAAGCAGGCAGAGCTCACCGCCAATCTCCAACGGCAGACCCAGTCCTCGTCTAGAGCCTGAATGATGCAACGAGCTTGGGGCGGGCGGGCTTCGCAGGGGAGGAAAGGCTGGTTGCTCTAGGCTTCAAACAGAGAGGGCAGCGAGCAGCGAGCAGAGAATATAGCGCCGGCGGAAGAATGCAGCTTGCCACCCGACGAAACACGCCTCACGGCACACAGTTCTCGCAACGTTGCGCCAGAACCCTTTTCCCTTTTGGCTGAGCGGACGCCGGTCGGTCGTGAGATGCGGTGCAAGGAGCGGTGGAGAATGAAAACGGGGAGACTCGCAGAGAGATGCAGAGAGGTGCAGATGCAGGGCCCCCAAAATATGTATTCTCCCAAGACGGGATACCCGGCGGGATGGAATAGGAGGGGAGGGGGGCCAGGAATATGATTGGGATTGGGGGGAAGGATTGCTTTTTGGGATATGTGCTTGGGATTTCTCTCTGAGTGGGTGGTGATGTGGACGAATGAGTATCTAGCCGGGACGGGGCAACCCGAAAATGCGGACTCGAGGTGAGAGGGAATGGGAATTGATGGGCAAAAGCAGGCGAGACCGAACCCTGGGTCCGATCCCGAGCAGTTTGCAGCTCTGAAAAGCTGGTCTTGACTTGGCAGGAAAGTTTGCAACTCTGTGCAGCGGCGCAGAGAGGAACCGTATTCAGGGGTTAGGGTGAGAGAGAGAGAGAGAGAGAGAGAGAGAGTGTGTGTGTGTGTGTGCGAGTGAGTGAGTGAAAGTGAATGAGTTGTGGGTGGGTGTGCAGTACGACAAACGATGTGCAGGATTTAGGGGTGAGAGGGGGGGCTGGCTGCATTCGACGAGATGCGATTCGATATGCAAGGCGGATGGAACACCCGGGGACGTGACCGTCGATCAACAAGAGGGGAAAAGGTGGATAAAACTGGACATGAAGAGAAGCGGCATCGAATAAGGGTAACGAGCGGGCAGGTCTTGAAGGTCGTCGTCTCGTCAAGGTCGGCGGCGTCGGCGACGTCGGCGTCGGCAGCGTGGCATAGAGTGGCTTCCTTGCTCAACAGACTCTGGCCGTCCCGTTTCGCCGCACGCTGCTAATCTCGCTCACTCTTACGTTTCGGCACTCTCCCTCTCTCTCTCTCTCTCCTCTCTTGGTTTGCCTTTCCGAACGACGACACTTTGACAGCAACTCGAGTCAGGCGAGAGGGCAAAAACTGGGGAGCTAAGGGGAGGGGGGCAAAGCGACGGCCGAGAGCTACGGGGGAGCCTTTGCGGAAACGAAAGAAGAAAAAGTGTATGATGAACATGCACCGAACCACAAGCAAACATCCAAAACTTACCTTCAAACGCTGCCTGGACGCTCCTCTTGAGATTACCCGTCCGCACCGAGCTGGGGCCCGAGGCAACGGTTGACGGGTTGGTCAGACTCATCATCCGACGCGAGGGCTCGCTGCTGACTCTGATATCCCTTTTGGAGTCGGACTCGGATTCCAACTGGTCCCGGTTATTCTCCCCCAAACACACGCCGCGTTGATTCGTGGGGTCCTCCCTCGTCACGTCTGTCTTCTCTTGCTGTTCCGAGCCCCGTTCCTTCTCCTTTCTCTCAGAGTCTCAGACCTCACTCTCAGCTTCGTGCCTCGCTTGCTCGGGTCGAAACTGCTATGCTGCACCAGTAATTGCGGTCGCTCTCTGTCCGCTCCGGTCTGTGAGACTAATCCTCAAACTACACTGTCCCGGGAACCAGAACGGTTGCTTCGGTCTGTTCCAGAGAAACTGCGCCGGAACGTGGCGAAAACGGGGCGCTCAGGTTCTTCAGTGGGTATTGTTCGGCGCAAATCTGAAATTGGGATAGGGGAGGGAAACCGTAGTCTCCGGTTCAGAGTGTCCAAAAACGAGCCAAGGTCGGTCCGGGCGAAGCAGAGCCAATGATCCAATCTAGCGAGGGAAGATGTCAAGGCTCAGTCAGGTCTCTCCGTCTACGGTCTGTCTGGACCAGCTCAGGGACATGCGCAGGCCTCAAATGGCGCAATATCTGTCTTCTCGTAGGGTACGAAGGCGGCGGTTGGTGGTGAGCGTGCCCGGTGGTTTCTGAATGATTACTGGCGCGTATGACGCGGCAAAAGAAAGGGATATACGAGCCCGGAAACCCGGAATTGCTGGTGAGATTATCCTGAACAGCTTGTTGGGCGTCTCTGGTGGTGGGCGGATCTTTCTGCACAGGCGGGTGAAGGGGGGGGGGGTCACCAATCTGGCCTCGTGGACACCCTCTCCCTCCTTCTCTCGAGTCGCGCGATGTTAGATGGGGGCTTGACCTCTGGGTCGCTAGACAACACTTGGCCGGGATCTCCAGGACGTTTGGCGGAGTTGAAGAGAAATCTCCGATGCGGGCGCGGCTGGCGAACGGCAATCCAATCCCCTAGGTGGCGCAAGCAAGTGATGAACAACCTGTGTAGGTATGGTGTGTGTATGTGTGTGCGTGTGCGTGTGTGTCTCTGTACAGTCCCGCAATGCGAGATCGCGCCGCGTGGGTTGGTTTCGGGGTTTACTGTGTTGCCATCACAAGCGATGACGGAATGGGAGTGCGGAGAAACAGCAAATGCGAGAGAAGCAACTGGGCAACGCGATCCAATGGTGAATGAGCGCGCGCGCGCGCGGGTCTGTGCTGTCGGGATAAACCGATTGAAGTGGAGAGCGAGTGAGAGGAAATGGAGATTTGGTCCGGAGGCGACAGAGAGAAACAGAGGGAGAGAAACAAATGAGTTGGCGTTGACGTTTCACGAAGGGAAGGCCCGCCAGACGAGGCGGCTGTGACCATCTCTGTGAGTGGGAAGCCCGCTGTTGGGAAGCCCGCCGTCGCCTTTGGGCTACAGTGTCAACTGTCTCCCCCGACACACCGTGTTAGCAACATTGAAGGCTAAGAGGCAACCCCCCACCCCAGGTAAGGTATCATGCTCAATGGTTCTTCTTCATTGATGTCAACACGCACATCGGAATGCTATGCCGTTGATAGGTATCATGAAAAGACTCCATCGACTTTTTCGTTAGAAAAAAGAAAACGAGGCTCTAAAACGTGCCACATGCATGCTAGGTCTACCACCAGGACTAACAACTCAGACAAGACGGGCCTCCAAACCGGCAACATCTTGTTTTTTATCGTGGGCCGAGCTTCTCGAGCACGCGCGGTCCCTGCTCATCCCACTCCTCCTTGGTCACCCACATGCCCTCCTTGTCGGCCATGATGTTGGCCAGCACCGCACCTCCGAGGAACACCATGTGCCTCCGGCGCGGCGGGTCTTCTATCCGGACCTTGAACTTGTTTAATCTCTCCGGGTTGCCGCCCAGCACCCGCGTCAGCCACAGCTGCTTAAGCTCCTTCTCCAACCGCGACGGGAGACCCGGGTACATGCTGCTGCCGCCCGACAGCACAATGGCCTTGAACAGCGACGACCGCACGTCCACGTCGGCCGCCTGGATCGTGTTGAACAGGAACTCGGCGATGCCCGGCTGCTCGCAGTCCACGAGGTGCGGCTGGAACAGGCATTCCGGTGCCTCGAAGCGCTCGCTGCCCACCCTGATGACGCGGCCGTCGGGTAACGTGTAGCTCTCCACCAGCACCGTCGTGTCTTCGCTCAGCCGCTTGTCCAGCTCCAGGTCGTATGAGACATAGCAGAGCTTCTCCTTGATCTGGCGGACCGTCTCGAAGTCGGCCGTTCGGTTGAGCGCGTATCCGCGGCGCAGCAGGAGCGCAATCAGGTTGCGCGTGACGTCTCGGCCCGCCACGTCCAGTCTGCGCGTGAGGTGGTTCAGCACGACCGACTCGTATACGGGCACGATGTGGGTTACACCGTCTCCCGAGTCGACGACGACACCGGAGCTAAGACCTGGAAACAGCCACCAATGTCAGCTCCCCTCCGTGCATGCATACGTGCCAATCCTCCAATCGAGGGCTCGTCAAGCTCACGGGCGCAACATACCTTGGGCGTAGAGGGCTAGCACAGCCTGGATAGCAACGTAAACGCCGCCGAATCCGTAGCGGTCAAACATGACCTCACACATCTGCTCACGGTTGCGCAGCGGGTTCATCGGAGGCTCGGTCAACAGGATCTTGCGGCCACGCGGGTCGACCTTCATCTTCTCGAAGAAGGTGTAGTCCCAAAGGTGCTGCATGTCGTCCCACTTCTTGACGATTCCGTTCTCCATCGGGTAGCTGATCTGGAGCATCGTCCGGGCGGCGGCGGCCTCGTCACCGCACATGATATCCTTGATGACCACATCGTTGTCCTCGCCCTTCTCCTCCGTTCTCAGGATCGGTCGGCCGACGATGGACGGGTATTGGAATTCGGGGAAGTTCTGCGCTGCGTAGCCGACCTTGAGGAAACCTGTTCCTCCGTCGAGGACTGTGGATCTTGTCGTCAGCCACCACCTCCCAATCGCAGCACCGGGGACGGGGGAGAGCAGCCGTCCAAGCAACGGCTGCTGCTGCTGCTGATGCTACTACTAATGCTGTATCAAGGCGATTGCGTCTTACCGATGGGGGCCTCAGCTGCCATTGTGAAAGCAGAAGAAGCTCTGAGCTTGCGGGATGATAGCTTCTGTCGGAGGGGGGCGGGAGGTGAGATGATGTGTGGTTGGGGGGGGGGGGGGGG